>RJVU01059915.1:5918007-5944610 GCA_003731715.1 Anabarilius grahami
AAAATGAAAATAAAATAAAATTTTAATTAAAATTTTATGGGTCTTTAAGTCATAAAATGTTACTCTATTTTATCTAAATAAATTTAAAAAAAAAAAAATAAATAAATGAACCATTTTAAATTTGTCATCACAATATGAAATTCAAAGAAATTCATTTTAATATGCTAAAGATTACTCTCAACTGTGTTAACTGTTTTTAAAGTTTAACTTTAAAAAAGTGGAAATGAGGATGCAAAATTAAACATCCAATAACTATAAAAAGAAACAATCTCAAATATATAATTAAAATAAATTTAAAAAAAGATTAATTTATTCATTGTCATATCTAAAAGATAGGCTTTCTTTTCATCCATCCATCCATCCATCCATCCATTTATTATGACTGTGCATATAAATATAATGTGAATAATTCATATAATTATTCACTGCAAATCAAGTCTCAGACTTGAGTTTCCATCTCCGGTGCTGGTACACTGAAAAACAGATACTAACTAATTTTTCCGACCACCATTCTACATCCTCACTGATTGTTTGTACAATTTGTCTGTGCCTTTGACCTTCCGTCGCTGACAACGCACCCATCCCTTTCTGTTCACAAGGCAGTTCCTAAGGCCTTGGGGGTCATTTTCTTTTGTGACATATGCGCAAACTGGTCGAAAAGCTTCACGCCCTGTCCTCTGCCATACATTTCCATGCTATTCTTGATCTATTATCACCTGAGACAAACCTTCACACTCTTTGTTTCAAGATCCTTGTTTGACGCACCAGGCTTATTCTACATGGAATAACCTCACAATGACTTTTATTAATAGGCTTGTTTATTATTGAACTCCACTAACAAAGACTCACTGCATGCTACAAAACACCTCGCAGCCAGACTGGATGTGATTATATTTATATCCATGTGCCAACACCGTGCGACACTTCCATCCCTACGATCTCTGCTGCTTTCCGCAGACTAAACCATCCGGCCGTTAAAGATGTTGTTAATCTTCTTTGACTTAGATTCTTAGACTGCTAAATTATAGGTCATGCACTAAACAAGTGAGGATGCAAAAATGGCTGTTTATGCGGTGGCGCTGATTTGCCTACATAATATCCAGCCGTGCTCTGACATTAAGAGATGAGGCCCTCGCTGAGGAGACTGTCTAAACAAATCAGAGGACGCGTGAAAACAAACCAGCGTGTTGTGACTGGAGCTCGCGTGAAACGTCTCGGTTCCTCTGTCTGTTTAGAAAACAAACCTCCTTCAGCCAGAAACTGTAAAGATCTGAAATCCACGGGATCGTCTCTGCCTGCCTCGCGACGACAAATCCCTGTCATGCCACTAGCGTGTTCCTTCTGAAAGGTTGACGGGGGTAGGTGTAGGGGGCAGATGTAAAGAACGGTTTGAGTGTCAGGGGTGTGTGGTGAGGGTTCTTACGAGGAAGATTTTCCCTCAGCCGAACTGCACCAAAACATGACCTGAATTTATGATCTAGCTCTTGTGGGTTGGACGAACAGGACAGATCCTGAAGTCACGACATGAAGCTTTTTGTGTGCAAGGAGTAAAGCCGTGGCTTAAATCATCAAATCAAAAGGCTGTCTTTGCAATGGAAAGCGAGTTTACATTATAGTTTTGTGTCTCTCAGTACTGGTAATAAATTGGAAGGGGGTGCCATTTTAACCAACTCACTGCAAAGTCATTTACCAATTAGCATCTCATTGTTGGGTGACCAAACAAGGTTAGAAAATAAGACTTTCAACTCATGCCTGTCCATTTATAATTTGAAAGGACTAAATATTTAATTCGAATTGAAACAGATATAGCTAAGATATCTGTTAACCAAAAGATCTGGTGAAAGTTGCATAAAGTTAGCCATTATCTGAAGAACTAGTATGCCCAACTTGCAGTTAGTTAGGGGTAATAGTTAGGGGTAATCAGTCTTACTTTTCGGTATCAAATTAGACCAATCTACATTTTTATGTAACTGACTTTAAAAAGTTATGAACTTGCAATTGCGAGTTATAAAGTCAGAATTGCGTGATATAAAGTCACAATTGCAAGTTATAAAGTCAGAATTGCGTGATATAAACTCGCAATTGTGAGAAATAAAGTCAGAATTGAGATATAAACTTGCAATTCTAACATTTTTTCTTGCAATTCTGACTTTCTCGCAACTGCAAGTTTACATCTCACAATTCTGACTTCTCTTCTCAGAATTGTGAGATATAAACTCGCAATTACGAGTTTTAATCTTGCAATTTTGACTTTATAACACAATTGCGACTTCATATCACGCAATTCTGATTGTATAACTCACAATTGCAAGTTTATTTCACGCAATTCTGACTTTATAACTCGCAATTGAGAAAAAGTCAGAATTGCGAGATATAAATTCGCAATTGCGAGAAAGTCAGAATTGTGATATAAAAAGTCGCAATTACCTTTTTTATTTTTTATTCAGTGGCGGAAACAAGCTTTCATAACAATAGTGTCATTATTCATCTCAATTTAGTTTAATGTTGTTTTAATTCAGTTCAATAACTGAATTTAAGCTACACGGAGCTCTACAGAAGGCAATAGTGTCATTATTCAGCTCAAGTCAGTTCAATGTTGATTCAATTTGTTTCAATGACAGCGTTCAAATTTAGATTTCATCCGATAGTGTCAGTGCAGTTAAAGTCTGCGTGAACCGGAATTTGCGATCAAATTTACTTCAGTATTGTGAACTTTCAGAGTACAACGGAATATTGAATGAGAAAAACAGAGGGCGTGGCTTGTTTTTTCTCTACTGGGAATTGATTGGATCTAGAAAAGTAGGCGTTCCATTCAGCTCTTTTTCAAAGTTCACAGGAGACTTAGAGTTGGAGGGGATGTTCTAGCCAAGCCGTCAAACTGAAGTCAACAGAGACGGAAGGCCACTCAAGGGGAAGGGGAAGTACATTTTAAGATTTTAATTAAAGTTTACCAAGACACACACACACAAAAAAAAATGTTTGTAGATTAACTTGCACTGATGAATCGTTTACCACAAGACTAGTAATGTGCGCTAGCAAAGTAAATCAATCAAATCAATTTTGATTTCATGCTGACCTTAAGTCAATAATATTACTGAATATTAATTGTCGTCATAGAATAGGTGTCATTTTTTGTATGAGCTGTATTTTTTTATCAAATTTACAATAAATTAATAGATTCAGATAAAAAAAAAAAAAGTAGAAAAAAATCATAACATTAATGCTAATGCTGTTGACAGAGCAGTGTTATTCTTTTAGAAAAGGACTATAAAGCCATCGGATGGTGGAGATGTACAAGCGGTGTGCTAAATGCTTGACGGATGGGCTCTGCCTTGTCTCCAATTGACCGTGTGACATCAGCGATGTGAGGCTCGTGTCAGTAACGTGGCGCTAATGGCAGCCTAAGCTACGGTTCCTGACTGAGCAATCTATTAGCGCCTAATCGCCACTGCCATATATCCTGAGCGATCCAGCTTTCCTATGCATCACAGTGTGTGTATGTGTGTGCAGGAACAAAATCAGCCATCCCGAAATGGCCATTTACAGGCATCTTTTTTTAAACCCCACCCTAGCTCTGGAATAGATTTTAATGTGATTTAATTCCATCTAAAAGAACTATTGATTTTGATTTAAAAAAAAAATAATAATAAATGAAAACAGCTATTAAAGAGAACGGCAAGTCGTTCGATTTCTGTTCTAAAAAATGGTTGACCAAGTTCTCATTCGCCAATTAAGAATAAAAACGTCTGTAATATAATAACTCATTATATTACAGCCACTCTGAAATGAAACAGAACGGTTTTACCATGTTTTAACCACTTAATGGGCTTAAAACCTCAAAAATATCCTTTTAAACTTAACTTTTTATTTAACCCACTCATTTATTTGTACTAACTTGCAATATTGAGATGAAAGCTCTAAAATCTTCCGATATAAACACAGCGTTCCTGACACAGGCCCTCAGGAAAGATGGATGACTCCACTTCCTCATATTATCTCATAGAGCTCTGACATTTGTCAACAGAGGAAATGTAGCCATTTCCTCCAACAGGCCGAGATACATGTGTGCCATCATGTGAGCCTTTGAACCTGTTTATTGTTTGGATGGGATTCTTATCCTCCACTCATAAGCAGTTCTTCTCGATTAGAGATGTCCAGTGAGACTAGAGAACCGGAAGCTAATGAGCTAGCCTAGTTAGCATACCAAGATGTTGAATTATTGACCACCGTTTGGCGATGCACAGGATCCAAATGCAATGAGTACGACTGGATGAGGGGCCAAAAGCTCCGGGCTTAACCTTCCGAAGGGTCACTTCTGACTAAACAATTCCTCCCATGTCCACTAATCAATACGGACCACAACGCACTTGCCAGTGCCTCAATGGCAGACAGAGCGAGTGGTTTGTTTTATTGCTATTTATTTTTCACTTTCATTGCGTTTCCCATCTCTTCTTCCCTTAAGGAGAAACAGGAGGAGGTGGCACACCCCAGGCAGTAAGCAATTATTAAAATGGGACCCAGGTGGCCTGCCATCGGTCTTGCCACTTGAGCAAGGCGGCAATGCCTTGACGGCTAATCGATTAGTGCTCTCATGAAAGCAGCATTGTGACCCTTGACCCCCCGGATAAGCTTCCTGCCTGACAGCTGACATGGGGAGTGCTTTACTTGACTGAATTAGAAATCTGCAGCGTTTCTCTTTTTTGATTTCTCTGCGTTTCTTATTCCGCCTCAAGGAGGTAGTGGAGGGTCGGCATGTCTTTTTTTCTAGTATGAATGTGAAGCAAAAAGAGCATGACTTTCTTTAGCACTTAATCTCAATCGATGAAGAGTATTTGATGTTGAAGTTGTGCAAGGCATCACTGTTCCCTGAGCTAATATGCTGTTTTGATCTTAAACTCTTGTTTTTTTCTGAAGTCAACAAAGAAATAATACTATATAATGTACTATAATACTATATAATTATTAAATAATGTCTAAATAAAACACTAAAATACAAAATATTTAAACATTATATATACACTGTACATATAGTGTATATGTATTAAAAATAAATAGTGTTTAAATAAACTCTAAACATATAAATATATATATAGTCACAGCGTGCTGATATACAGCCATAATCGCACGGCTGCAAGAGTGATATTGCATTTATACAACAGTTCGACGGCACGAGTGTGCAAATAAATAAGAAATAACAACAAAGTATCTTTAAAACCCCCTTTTGTGCAGAACTACTTCCTTCCGCCACATATTCAATGTTCTAAAACAACAATTTACAAAAGTCCCTTTCAATTTAAGGGCCCTATTTTAATGATCTAAACGCAAAGTGTAAAGCGCACGGCGCAGGTGCACTCAGGGCGTGTCCAAATTCACTTTTGCTATTTTAACGACGGAAAAACGGTCCGTGCGCCGGGGCGCATTTTTGAAATGGGTTGTCCCTATTCTCTTAATGAGTAATGGGCGTAACATTCAATAAACCAATCAGAGTGTCATCTCCCATTCCCTTTAAGAGCGAGATGCGCTCGCGCCATGGCGGATTGCTATTTACATGGCGGAATTTGTTGTCGAAATTACCTGTTAAGTGGCCAGTCAATCTTTCAGTCGTCTGCGTTGGATGCAGGCTTTCAAATAGCTCCGCACGATGAGTCAGTTGATATATATGTGTGTGTATTCGCACGATTGTTCAATTAATTAGCCAATTTCGTTCATCATTATAAGTAGTAATAGGCTGAATTGAAAATAGGTAGCCTAATTCTAATACACGCAATGACTATTCATCATTAAATTTTTATATTTATGTAGCCTACACAATAATATTCTTTTACACTGTAATCCTTTTGTTTTTAATATTTGGCATGTTTGTGTGATGCGCATCCCTGTGTGTAATAAGCAAAGTCAACGCGCACTGTGGACGCGCCCAGAGGCGCAGTTGCTAACAAAAAAATATTGCACCATTGACTTTAGACTTTAGACAGGTTTGAGTTGGTCTATGGCGCAGTCTATTTTCAGCTCCTTAAAATAGCAATGCGCCGGCAATGCGCCGGAACACACCTCTTTTTTAGACCAGCACGCCCATGGGCGCACTAACTGGCGCAAATGCATTTACTAATTTAAAGACGTGGCGCTGAACGGGAAAACGCGAACGGCGCCGGACGCAAACTAGCAAACACACTTGCGCTGCGCCTTGCGTCGCATTGCGCCGGGTGTATTATAGAGCCCTAAGTCCCTTGAAACTGACTCATTCACTCGTAAAGTTTGCCGCCATCTAATGGCGTATTAATGTAAATTTCACTCAATCCATATTACGCACTAATGGACCCTTTCTTAATTTATATAAAATAATATTTATTGAACAACATAAAATAGCCATTATAAATAACAATATGAAATAAACACAATTGCACAATTCAGTCAAATGTACAAAAGCAGTGCTCTACAGGATGCAGGTTAAATATAGCCTTAATATTAAATTACTTAATTTAACATAGCCCAATTCGATTTGCTCAGGAACAAGTAATAGATTAATAAGACCAAAGATTAAGATTTATGTACCCAAAATTAATTATATTTCATGTTTAACCACTATAAAAGCCAGCAGCAAATTAGGGCTGCGCAATATGGACAAAATAATAATATTGCGATTTTTTTTAATGAATATTGCAATTGCGATTTTATTTGCGATTTTGGCTTTTGTTTTTGCTTTTTCAAATATGCTACATTCTAAATGTATTCAGCGCACAAGAAGTGCATAACAAAACATTTCACAATTAAATAACAGGTATTAACAGCTTGATAAACAGAGATGGCATCTTTTGGTATGTTTTGTCAAGTGTTTGTATTAGTCTTCGGAAGCCATCTTTACTGACAATGTACGCAGGCGCCATGTCTTTGCATATATGTTAGGTGATCCCGTCTGTAATTTCTTTGTGCCGCTTTGATCCTTTCTCATAAGGCGTGATGCTTGCAAATGCTTGAACAATGGATACATGTTCAGTCGGTTCAGGCTGGCTTTGAGGTGTGCTTTTGTTAGTTTCGATGGACTTTGTCGACATGCAATTATCAAAAAAAATGTTATGCCGCAGTTTTAAGTGCTGGAACAGGTTTGTTGTATTGCCCTGTTTCGTTGCAGTAATCTCACAGGTCTTGCAAATTACCTTGCTCTCTGACACATCCTCTCTCCTGAATCCAAAATATTCTGAATTAAAATATAAATAAATAAAATTGCAGTCTTATGCGATTTAGAAATTGCATGTGCTCAAATCGCGATTGTTTTGCGATTGCGATTAATTGCACAGCCCTACAGTAAATCCACGGAAGCACTGGCCGTGATGAAGCTGTTCTCGGCGGGTACACGAGCACTGAACGGCTGCTGACGGCCTGGAGCTCGCATCATCAAAAAAAGTCTAAACAAATTGTAAAATAGGCGCTATGAGTAAATATGAGTCACATATTTCAGTTGTCTAAACAACTACATTCTTTACAGTTCTTGGTACAACAAGTGTAGTATTTGTAAAAAATACAGTGGATTTGCTCAGCCATGACATGACAGTCGCTTCAAGCGGAGTGGTACAAACTGTGAAAATGTAGGAGTGCTGTTATCACTAGAATATCGCATGGCTCTCAGGCTCTCAGGCCCCTAACTAAAGGCTCTTAAAACATTATAATATAGGAAAAATGGCACACTAAGAATTTCATCAACTATTCTGAATCAGAGATTTGAAAAAAAAACTGAACTTTATGTTCAAATAAAGAGCACATTTAAATCAATGCAATATCCACAATATTAATTAACATTATATCACCAATCAAATGGCAAATATATTGTGAATATTTGATATACGGCCCAGACCCGGTTACGTGCCCTCCGTCTTGTTGCCTCAAGTGCACTCATGATTTAAGCCCATCGTCTCAGAGTATGTTTGTTGTTATACAGCAGTCTTTCGTGTTGTCGGGGACAACCAACACGATGAATAAGGCCATCGATCAGGGCAGCTGGCGCAGAGGGAGCAGGGGCCCACAGTGGGGACAACAATGCTGTGCTCGGTGGGACACTGGTCTTCTCTTCCTGGAGCGCTTTGGAGGGGAAGTCGTCTGTCGAACACCCTCCAAGCCCGATCGCCGGACAGACCTGTCGAACAGGAAGAGCCCACTGATCCACACAAAGGGGCCGACGGCATGGCCAGACACATGACATCATCTCATATCAAGGACAGGCAATTCCCCCTGATTAAGACACTGAAATGAGAGATGAACGGCGTTCTCTCTTCATCGCCGTCTCAGATTTGTTTACAGACACTGACAGTCAGACGGTGTCGTCGAGAGGGGTGGGGTGGCGACAGTACGGGGTGAATGCATTAAAGTTGGCCCGAACAGCAGGAGTGGCAGCTGTGGCGGACTCCAGGCATTCTTCCTTTCATTGTGACTCAGTTGTAGGAGGGAAGCGCCCAAGGACATGAAGCTGTGGGGCTCGCATGGCACCAAAAGAGGAGGGCACCTTGTGTTTGTACCCTGCCAATACGAACTCCTGAAATATGTCTCAAATAGCACAGCTGAGAAGCTCGGAGGGAGGGGGGGGCTTTTCAGTTTCGAGTGGTTGTGGCTAAAGCAGACCGGCATCCGAAAAACAAAAGCACATAAAAACACAAGAAGAAAATGAAAGAGTGCTCCAACCCAGCATTGAAAGAGAGAGGTCGGCTTGACTTGCCACCAGTCTGCTCTCGTTTTAGGGCATTGCCACCACAGGGCCTGGCGTGTAATTGGTGAAAAGAGGATTTATATATTCTCTTTATCACGTGGTGGCGGTCGATAAGCCAAGCTCTTCACAGAACTGCTGTAGAATGTGCATGCATGGATGTGAGATGACTGCTGGAAAAACCTTCCCAATGCCTTGAGAGAACAGAGACATCTTCACCTTACACAGATGGAAAGGTCTTCCTCTTGACTTCAGTAATGTGTTGTATTTCCAAGAAAGATGTTTTATTTAACGGTATTAAAGGAAGGTTAGGTGATTTGGTTCTAAAACTTGGTGGTCTAACTGTATTTATATGCATACATATCATCTGTGGAAGGCATGGGACCATAAAAATGTCATCCAATTTGATGTCCTACCTGCCTGTCAATTTATGTATTTTCATACCTTTGCACACCCCACTCGCACAAACATCACACGTCATCAGCGCGTTTCATGCTATGCAAGTCAGTCACCGAGCACCCGACCAAAACAGCAGCCACCTTTTACAGTTCCTCCTGAACCAAAACAACAAGCTTATGCTGCGTTCACACCATAACTACTGTAATTTGTAAAAGATTGAAACCTGTGACAATATACTCGGAGCGGTTCGTGACTCGAATGAATGCGTTTCAATGGCAACACTATGATTCTGCAGCAGTCAGGTGGTATAGGTCAGTGCTCTTTAAGTTGTTTACATTCATTATTATTGTAATGTTATGTGTAATTAGGTAGTTTAATGGAGTCTCTCGTGATGTTTTTGTTTGCTCCCTGCTGTATGCGTTCATGTGTTTTGGAGGAGGCGTGGCTTTGGAGATGCTCTGAAGGGAGGGTGGGATCTTATGCTTTCAAAGCTAGCTCGCTATTGCTAGCCTCTCCGAAAATTACCTACCCTACCTTTAAACTTTGAAATTTGATTGGGTTGCAAAAAGTCGAATCATTATAATATATGATATTATTGGATTATTGGATTTATTTATTTTATTTAAATAGTTTTAAATTATAAGTAAATAGTAAATAGTTTTTTTGTTGTTGTTTTTTTTGGTGGAGGGGGGAGATAATGTGATAACACTATGTTATCACATTATTCTGATAACATAATGTGCATCAATGAAACAGACAAAAGAACATTTGGGAAACGACCCAAGCAGAACTCAAGCCACCACACAATTAAAAGACGCTTCACTGCTTAGTCTGTGTCAGGTTGTCTGAGAGGCAGAGATCAACAGAGAGATGAGCAATCTTCCACAAAGATGGCTGTGGTGTCGGCCGCCTGTTAATTACCCAGCGGTAAAGCGGTCCAGACAGGCTGACACACAGAGTCCCCCACCCTGAACCAGTGGCTCATTTCAGAGCTCCAGGCTGGCTCTCTCCTGCCCACCCTTACACACTTTAAAGACCTTTCTACACCCAGTGAGGCCATCAATAGGACCAAGAAATGTGTCATATTATAGGCTGTGGAGAGCTTGAAACAATTTTACGCCTGGGTTATGCTTTTTAAGTAAGCTATGTTACGACGTGGTTCTAGCTGTGAAGAATCCAAATAATGTGAAGCAAAACAAGTGGATGTGGTGGCTCAATAGAAGCTTGTACAATCAATGTGAAATTATTTGTGAGCTTTTACTTGGGCAAGAGATTGATTTTTATTAAAATCCATTTCAACTTGTTTTGCTTTCTTAAATGAAGATCATATTAAAACTGAAACTTTTTACCATTTACTTTTTTACTTTTCAAATGTCTGATTAGATTTTGTTAAAACGTTAAAACATTTTAAATTTACTATGATTATCTAAACAAAGACAAAAACATCTAAATATTTATTGTCAGAAAAAAATGCTTTAATTTCAGTACTCACTCTCACTCAGTTGTGACATCATTTCCACAGCAAACTTGCCCTTAATAGGTAACAATGTTAGTGTACCAAAAAGTTATCAAAGTTACAAGAGTATGATTGAAATGAAATAAAAGATGGGATTTGACATGTAAAAAAAGGTAAATATCAATTGTAAACAGAATTTATTGTGCAACATTTCCAATCAATCAAAAAGTGTGAAAATATTTAATTGTATGTATTTAGGATCCATAAAATTCTAGTTATTAAATTAGCCTTAGCAAGACAAGAAAAGGTCAGCCATGTTATTACTGTTACAGAATGAGAGAGCACTCATTTCCACCAAAGAATGCTATTGAACACAATACAGCATTTGAGATTTGGTGGAAAAGACACTGTAGTGGAAATGTTCTTGACTTTCAGAGAAAAAAAAGCCACAAAGATTTTCTTGTGATGTATGTACATGCCTTAACAAAGAGAATAAACTAGCAAAAAAAAAAAAAATGTGTTTCTAAAGTTTATTTTTTTAAAGTCCAGGTCAAAAGTTTCCATAGTTCAAGAAACATTATTTTTTTTATATTATGCACTTTGTACTGTTTGGAAATTTGTCCTTGTCTCAATATAAATTGGATAGCATTGTGTTCTGCGAGGAAAAGAGGGCATGTTTTATCATGCAACATCCCTTTGACGGCGTGAGCTCTATTTCCTGGCAACCCAAACCACTCGATTCCTCCTGCAGGTAGTGCCGTAAAAACACACTGAGACACACACACGCACTCGTTTAGGGTTGGCGGCGCCCCGGTCTTCCAGCACCCCACCGCCTGTCTTTGATGGGCCTGCCGTGTGTACGCAGCCATCCGTTAAATCTGACAAGGTTTGCGTTTTTATTCAGACCCTGCTATTAATAATGGAGTGATGCATGACCGCCACGTCCAGAGCCTCCCCCACTTTTAGATTCTCTCAATGCAGTGCTGACTCGCTACCCGAGTGACTTCACAACGCACGTCGGAAACATCTACACCTTGTTTACATTCTCAGCGCGACCCATTCGGTTGAACTCACCTGCAACTTGTATTAA
Source organism: Anabarilius grahami (assembly GCA_003731715.1). Lineage (NCBI taxonomy): Eukaryota > Metazoa > Chordata > Actinopteri > Cypriniformes > Xenocyprididae > Anabarilius > Anabarilius grahami. The sequence goes on from RJVU01059915.1 coordinate 5,929,645, forward strand.
CGACTGGTATGGGTCTGAAGTTTCCCCACCAACTGAGATATTCAACTCCGAAGGCTTGAAACTTTTCGGTGAGGAATTCACCAGGGGCTGGGGTCTAGTTCTGCAAGTGACGAAGAATCTGCAAACAGCCAAGCGAACGGCCTGTCAATCATCACTCCCCACCGTCCCCAGAGGGTTTTCCTCTGCAGCGACCCCCTCCTCCTTCAAAAAAGCTAAATCGAGGAAGAAGGCGAGTAAAAAGAATTTCAGGGCTATATTGGACCTGCTAGCTGGAGGCGCTGGCACTGAAGCTTCTTACATAAATACACATTCCCAGACACCTCCAGGGTGGAGAATAATAAGGCCACCTCCATGTCACCTTCCTCTTAACATAACCGCAAAAAAGCACAGGTATCTGGAAAGTGGACACCAACTGGTCGAGATGAATATGCAGGGGGCTTCCGTCTGCTCTTTCATGACTTTATCATTTATCTGCAGAAAAATGGCTTGGTTCTTTTTGTCCGCAAAGAAAACAGTCAAGACTGACAGCTACCGTGGCATTCTCCATCATGACCTGCCAAGATGGTGACAGTCCACCAATCCCCCAAGGTCCAGCTGTCCCCAGACCCCCGCTGTCATTGCCAGACCAGTAGCAAAAGACCAGTCGTCCACCCCGAGACTACCAGAGCAAGCAAGTGGATCATACCCCTTTGGAGCCTTCTGTCAAAGTCGGCAAAGTTAAAAATCTCAAGTGTCACCCCGCACGCTTCCCTCTAAAGTGATGGAGAAGCAGGCAGTATGGAAATTAATGCCACATTGATGGAGAGCCATCTTTATAGAGGCCTTTTGAAGTCCTGACGGCACAGATCGGCGCGGAGAACTCTCTGAGCGGTGCTTCAAAAGCGGGATTTCAAAACAGCCCTCCTCGTGGCGGCAAAATACGCTAGCGATGTGTACACCGAGTTCTGCTAAATTGCGTTAGAAAAAAAAACAGAGCGAGGAATGTTTACCACTTACCAGCCTAATGAAATTACATGTGCACAAGCTCACACACACTCAGCCTCACGATGGGAAATTATAAGCGGCCATTACGCCGGGAGGGGCGAGGGACGTGACTGAATCTGTCTATTGAGCAAAAGGGTGGTTGGGTTTCCTGGCCAACAGCGTCCATTTCATTTTAATGACATTGCTAATGCAAACTCACCGGGTCGGGCGCTGGGTGGGTGCGTGGTGGAGATTTGGGAGCTGTGTGGGGGGGATGGGCACACAGCGGTCCATTCATGGATACGTGGACTCTCAGGTCAGGTAAAGGGAGGGGTGTTCTTGCAGTCATATTAATGACCATTAAGTGAGAGTAGCTCTTTGCATTGGCACCCAAATCCAAACCACAGTTCCATCAGCCAGTAAATGCAATAGATGTCCTGTACTTGTGCTTACAAAAACGTACTGTGGCCATACAGTGGCGGTATCAAATGGTAATACCATGGTACTCTGGTATGATGGTATTTTGGACAATTACAAATAGATTACTGCTCAAAAGTTTGGGGTCGGTAAGATTTTTAAATATCTCATACTTACAAAGCCTTCATATGTGAAACCCAATCTAACCCTAACCCTAGGTTATGAGGTTATGTCTGAGAAAAAAAAACAAACACTAAAATAAGTTTTGTGAGCAAAGTCAAAGTTATATCTGACATTTCACACATTCCGCCCATTCCACCCTGCCTGTTCTAGTGGGCTGATTGCCGGTGCATAATGGGGGGCTGGTTACGCAGGGACATTGGGACACATCTGTGTGCAACATATCCCGAGGCAAGGCCATTTCTCCCTATCGCTACTTCAATTTCAGTCCTTATAGCTCCAAGAGGTTGGCTCTGGAGTAGTGTGTGTGCCTGCCGCCCCTTTAAACACCGCCTCAGGGCACTTGGTTAGGCCCACCGCAGAGCTACAGTAGGTGCAAATGTGAAGCTAGCAGGTTCGTTTGTCTGTTTTTGTGGCAGCTATTTCACAAACAAGCCATTCAAAACTGCTTCACTTCAGGGACAGAACAGATCACATGTTTGTCACATATTATGTTTGGGTTTCGAAAAAAGAGTGCAAAAAATTCTATTGTGTGAGAATTACACTTGACTACCGCGAATTAGCATCAAATGTAAATGTTGAGCTTTCTAATGATGGAAGGTGCAAAAAGGGATTCAAAATAGGATAAATGAATAAAACATCTTCAGTTCTTCCCCTCTCTCTTTCTCAGTTTTTTTCTCTCTCTCTCTCAGAAAGTCAATGGCATGAATAATTCACTACTCTCTCTCTCTCTCCCTCTCTCAGAGCCACGGGTGACCTTTCCCCACAGGAAGTGGAATCGAAACACAACAATGGGCCCCGAGCACAGGGGGATCCCGGCTAAGGAGACACTCAAAACACAGCGGGGATACAGAGAGCTTGCAGATCACATACATTATACATTCATAAATTATTCAGTTACAGTCCCTAAAATTCACATTGAATAAATACAGCCACCCACATGCTGGAAGGGGAAGACCAGCAGAGAAGCTCCGGATCGGCCCCAACATCAAACTAAGCAGAAGTTTAAATTATTGCTCTGAATCATGGGGTAGTGTTTTTATCCTGTAGAGAATAATATAATAATAAGTAGATAGTTTACTTAGTATAGTTCTGCAATGCAAAACAAACAAGGATGATAATAATAAATTATCATCATCCTAATCATAATAAATATTTAAATTATGTATATTGATTAATATTAGTAATAAGAATGATATATATAATGATTTTTAACACTCCCTAATATGTCTGCCAAGACTTGAGGTCATTAGGTCAGAGGTCATGTTCAGAATACTACTCATACTGTTCATACTCATTTCTGCTGTACTGTATATAGTATATCTACTATGCACAGTGTGCATACTTCATGCATAGAATACCTAGATGACACATTAGATTTGGCAAAAACTGTGCAGTATGAAAACACAGCATACTGTGAGGAATGCTGCCTCCCACAATGCAATGCAAAAGACTTCCATTTGAAAGTGTTACAGATGAACTGGAAGTGATATTATTTAATTGGACTGCCAAATAGTCAAGAAATTTTTATAGAAAATAGGATTAAAATGCTAAATAAATTGAATATGATAATTGTAACTTGTTGTATTAACCATGCAAAATGATAAGTCATGTGACAACAATGCCTGTTTGAAATATTGAATTGCATGCATAATGCATACTGTTTCACAAGCTATTTAAAAAAAAAAAAAAAGACATACTGTATGTATGTATTGCATACACATGCAGTATGCAGTACGACGGCCATTGTGATTTTAGTAAGTAAAGAAAGTAAATAGAAATCGAGACATAAATAGAATCAATGTAAATGAATGTAACAAGAATAATTGCCACCTACAAAAAAAGAAATCTAATTAAAATATAATTATGTGAAAAACATGTTGACAACAAGTTGTTTCTCTCACACTTTTTTCTTTTGCACCTGCAAAAGAGTAACAGAAAGAAGGAAGTGACATCAATGCCCTAGGAGTGGTCCATCCTGTCTGCCATTCTGAGTTCAGGTCAAATCTCAATTAGCAGGAAGCCCTGATCATCAGCTCCGATGTTTACACACATAAACACACACAGAACACCTTACCACAGTAAACAGAGATTCCCAGATCAACTCGATCTGTCTCTCATGGGAAAGCTGGGATTTGCTGTCAGTCGCAGATTTCCCAATAACATGAACATGTTCTTGTGTGGAAACATAGGTTCAAATTGAGCTTGTGTCATTTCGCTTAAAAAAAAAAAAAAAAAAAGTTATTAAATAAATAAAGAAACTGTACTCTAGAAGTACAGTACACTAAAACTTGGTTATAAGATACAACATGACAGATAAATGAACCATCTAAAATCTATGCTAATAGGAAAGCTAAAGAGACTGATTGATTGACAGTTGAATTCAGACGCCTTGATTGACAGGTCTAACACTCACTCAATCCTCTTACTGATGTTCGAGGCAGTGAGGGCGCTCGCCTGCATTCTGATGGGACAAACCCGACAATTCTGCTAGCTTTAGTTTTTTTGCTAAGGGAGGAAGTGATATCTTACCAGCAAAGCTTGAAGAACTCAAAGATTTACTCAAAAGAATAAAACAGAAATAAAATAGAATTGAACAGAATAAAGAATTTAATTCAATTTAATAAAATAGAATTGAACAGCAATAAGGGGAAAAAAACAATGATGGAAAGAACATGAGTTGATGTTTCAGTGAAAAGAAAGTTGACAGACACGCTCACACACAGACAAATGCGTACGCCGCTTTAGGGGTCAACCAGGCGCATGATAGGATTGTCGGCTGTGAACTAGAAGTCGTTAACCGTATATTAACTTGGAGAGGTAGAGGGCGACACTGTTATTATCGTCTTTCCTGGCTGGGATTAAGTGGGCCACACGCAGCCTGTCACAAAGAACTGGCACTGAGAAAGCACGAGGAACCTCACGGCGCTACACTGACAAACGAACGCATTCGAACAAGCCACGGATATTCGCCTCTTTCTCTCCTCTGCCTTTCACTCCTCTCTGATTTCTGTCACTCTTTCTCACACTAGCCACTAAAAGCAGTCTTCTTTCTTCAATAGGCCAATCTGGACAGGATTAACCTAACAATGGTTGCCTCGGTCTAATTTGAGACATTCGTGTGCTGGGCAAGAGATACGGCTAATTAAACCATTAATGTCACAGTAGTATCCCGCTGGTGTGGTCTGCACTGAACTCTCAGACAGTTGACCCAAAAAGTATTTGAACACTAAGGGCCAGATTTACTAAACAAGGTAATTTAGCATGAGAGCGCAATTCCAAAAAAGTGCCGATGGGAGAGGAAAGTTCTGCATGTGATCTACTGACAACGCGCAAATTAAAGAACACGGATGCAGCCGAATAATTTCCATAATAACCAACACAATCTACCAAGAGCAGCGCAAATTAGCATCTTGTTTAAGTTTTTGGGGGGCAGTAGATAATGGTGCAAATACCAGTAAATTGACTAGCGCAACCCTTAGTAAATCACCTTGCATGATTCATTTAAATTCTCTCCTCCCATAAATTTTGCGTCTGAAAGGGAAACTCCTACAAATGCATATGCAATTAGGACAGCTGCAAAAATAACTGTGTCCATGCCTTTTCAGCACTAATTTTTCACTGTGTGTTTTAACACCAAAAGTGTTAAAAATGCAATGTATTGTCTCTATTGTTTTGTGATACAAACTGCCCCATTCAGTTTCAGTCTCCCCTGGTTATGGCTCTAATTATTCTTTTCTTTTGTCTTCATTATAATTACTGACGACTTTCTATTCACACTGTTTTAATCCGGTAACACTTTACAATAAGGTTAATTAATTAACATCAGTTAACTACATTAGTTAACATGAACTAATAATGAACTGCACTTATCCAGCATTTATTAATCTTTGTTAATGTTAATTTCAAATACATTGTAAATACATTATTAAAATCTTGTTAACATTAGTTAATGCACTGTGAACTAACATGAACAAACAATAAACAACTGTATTTTCATTAACTAACGTTAACGAAGATTAGTAAATACAGTAACAAATGTATTGCTTATGGTTAGTTCATGTTAGTTAATACATTAACTAATGTTTAACTAATGAACCTTTTTGTAAAGTGATACCTTTAATCCCTAATTTCAACCCTCCCACATCACCTTCTTTAAAACTGTATCAAATGCCTTTTCGAAAAAAGAAACATTTCAGTGAGCTTTACTATTCAAAATTATTCATAAAATTAACATATTTGCTCAGCTAGTTGGCAGGTGCATCTTAGGGCTAGTTAGTATTTTAACTTAGCACACCATCAATACATGACAATTTATGAAATTAAAAGCATGTTTTTGCTCCAAACTTACTTTTTACTGTAAGTCGAGTGTTTTAAATAATCTTCTGTGATCTGATGAGGCTTCGGATCAAAAAAATCAGACAGAAAGTATATCCTTTTACAGTATTCTGCTCATTCATAAGGCTATGTCGATTAGCATTGCATTATAAATATACACTACTGTTGTGAAAATACCCGACATGGCATGAAGAACACAGATAAACCATACATTGTCACAATTGACCCTTCACAAAGACCCGCTCCATTTAGTTACTGTAGCTTGGTCCGACAAGCCATGGCGCTGTCACGCCACACAGAGTGAAAAATACATCACGGAGCAAAGAGGACACTGACAACACGTCGACAGACAAGACAGAGCAGGTTACTTATGATATTAAACAAAGTCCCAGCTTTCAAACTGTGTAATTTGTAAAGAAATTCGAACAATAAAAACCGCTTTGTGGCTCTTTAATGTGTCGTGACAGATTGCTGTAGCGCCTCAGCTCAAGCGGCTCGTGAACTGATCATCTCTTCCTACTAGTTCATTTATAGCATCAAATAAACATGACTGAACATGAGAAAGAATGTTGTTTCAAACGCGGAAAGACCTCAGTACACACCATTTTTCAAGTTCAAGTCCACCGATGTTAATCTTCTAACTCCTGACAGCTTTGTCGGACAAAATGGCGGATTCAGCGTTATGATTGGTTGGATCACTTGTCAATCAAACTCCCAGCGAAGGGTCAATTGTGTGTTTATTGTCTTCAAAAAGTCTCTATCTGCATGTTATAGCGATCTCCTGGAATGTCTCCTATATTTCCTGGAATGTCACATGATATGGCTGCATCACGACACGAGTGCCATTTGTGGACTAAATGTGCACAGAGCGCCCTCAGGCTGCCAGTATGAATTGAAAACACAGTACATCAGAGTATACAGCGCTCATAATGATTAAATCGGTGCATTTTGGGTAAAAATTGAATAAATATTCTTCTCTATAGAAATCTGACAATATTTCTCCAAATCTGCAACATTTTCAGGCATTTTTTCCTCAATGGATGCTGCTGACGCTCTTAATTCATAGTAATTGAATTTAAAAAATATTGACTAATTTTTTCATTTTCATAACTCCTAACACAAATTAAGCCATAACTGTCACTATAAGCTCTCAGAATAAAATAGAGGTAAAATACTGAAGCTTGTATAGTATAGTTAGTCAAGGTAATAACATTAAATCTAATAGTAACTTTGAACTAATTTAAACAAAGAACAATTCAGTGCATCTGCGTCCTCGTGAAGGTTAACAGGTTAATTAGAAGATTAGATGGGCCTACTCCTCCTGAAATTACGTTTAATAACTTCACTTATTGCTTTACATACTATAAAATTCTGCTTACTATGGAAACCTGGCTCTGCCTCAGAGTAAAAGTAATGATGTTAAATAAAACAGGTAATTGTGAAATTAAAATAACAAATTAAGTCACACTATGAGATAAAACAAGATCTAAAGTAACACTATGAAAAAATGTCACAGTGATAAGAAGTAAAGTGACAAGAACAACCCATTCTCAAAGGAAAACAGAACTATTTAACAAGGTGTAGATTTCGTATGAAACACACAATTTAAAAAAAGTAAGCATGAAGGTCCAACCCGTAAACATAACAATCACAAGCATATCATACGAAAACATAAAAATTAGATTGTAAAAATTCATACAAATTAGCCATCAATTCACCAAAATATAAAATAATTACAAATTGCCATTAGATTGTGTTGGACAAGAACGACAAAGGCAATCATGAGATATAGGCAATTTCTAGAAAGAAAGTCAAAATTATAAGAATTAAAATCAAAGTAAGAATTGCAACTGTGACAGAGCCAAAATTGTAGGATGTAAAATCTGCATATAAAGTCGCAATTACAAAAAAAAGTCATAATTATCTTTGTATTTCTGTTATATAGTGTAGGGATGCCAAAATTACACATTTCACCTTTAACAAACTTCTTTTGTGAAATGTTTGGCTTGAAAACCTTCTTTCTTTGTAATAAATGTCACATGGCTTGATGACATTGAAAAACATTTCTAAATGTGTCCAAATGTGCAAAAACCAAACAAACACGTGCCACGTCAGACAAAAGACCTACATAATGTAAACATTGTACTTGGTCATATTTTTTACAAAATGAATCATGATCATGCACAGCAAGTTAATGTGACTTGAGATCTATTTTGCCTGCTCGCCATGAACTTTTAGCTTAGAGCTGCACTTTTTCAGCAGGCCGTTAAATGTAAAATTCAAGGGCATGGTGACCCATTTCTCTCCATCAGCCCTGTGAATGTTGTTTTGGTTAGAGAACAGAGATCCAGATGTTGAGCTCTGAGCGTTGAGAGTCAGGCCAGCCAAGAGGGGCTGAGAACCGAGTCTTGGGGGTACAGGAAGTCCCACGGTATCCACGGGAACTTTCGCATTCCATTCTTCGCCGGCCCTCTGACAGCTTTTGACATCCCCCAGCGTGGGCTCACCGCATCACCGCAATGATCCCAGAGTGGATAGAGCACTACTTCCTCTGAGAGAGCCGACGGCAGAGTGTTCAAGTAACGTCTTACAGAAAACACATCAGAAGGACAATCTCACACGTATAAACGTTCTTGTACCCCTCCTGCGCCAGAGGATCTAACATCACAGATATAATATGAGACTCGTAAGTGGAGATGTTTGAAACGGGCCGACAGGAAAAGAACCTGCAGCCAACTGACATGCCGCCGTCCACTTTAAAACTGTGTGCTATCGCTTCCCGTAAAACAAACACACAGCTCGCTTTGAATAAAATTAAAAACTGTTTCTCCTGAAGCTAACTTTAGGGACATGGCTACTTATCCAAGGTTTTTTTGGCACCCTAAACATAAACAGAAGTGAGAAGGGAGGGTCTGGAATAAAATGAGACATGAACAATAGACGTCCAGGGCTGCAGGGGTTGGAGTGGAGGAAGGTGGGGGTGGAGGCCCTGAACTGAAAGTGATTAAACCGAGAGGAAGAAAGGAGAAAGTGAGGAGGCGTCTATTAGATGTCAGTGTGCTTTGTGTCCATGTCAATGAGACGGGATTAAAGTATTGGAAATAATCTTACAGAGCCGATGAAAGGTCAGTCCGGGAGAGGGAGAGGCCGAGAGGAACATATGGCCCAGCTGAGGAGTCGCTAATGTTATACAGCGGGTTAGAGACACTAACACACACACATATGAATGAGAGAGGGACCGGTTCAAATAAAACAAATAAAGAGATCCAGATAAATAAGTATGAAAAGTATTGTTTTACATGTGGCGTAAATCGAAGCACCCAGTGGAGTTCATTTCGAATTCTGTGAGCGGTTACAATTAGTGGTATTCCTCCTGTCTGTGGGAATAAATCAAAAGTACTAAAAACAACCTGCAGTTGGACAATTCGGTCAAATATATTCGTCTATAAATGGCGAGGATGGATATTGTTTGTTTACAGATGTTGTTTACAATCCAAATCTTAGTAAATATGAAATTAGTTGTTTTAACAGCATAATAAGGGTTCATTAGTGTTTTTAACACAGATTTGGATTAGCTGTGTTCTTTGTGTATCTAATTAGAGCATCACTCTCAATGCAAAACCAGCAGAATTAACCATAGCCAGACTAATTACTGGTGTGAAATCAAATCGGCTCGTTGAAAGAAGTGCGCACTAATGAGCCCTTATTAACCAAGCTAAATAACTCAGAGGGAAAAGGCGGAACTAGGATTTATTTTTCTTTAGGTTACGTGTTTAGGAGAAATAATAAGTCATAATCGAGGCACTGTCATTGAGCTTGTGAGAAAATGTGTAGCTGCCAAGAATACATACCAAAATTAGGTTGTTTTCTTCTTTTTTTTCACCTTTTTATTTTTTTTGTTCTTTCCTGCATGACCCATTTCTCTGGGCTGCAGAATCATGCGACGAGAGATCAGGAGTGACACAATCAGATCAGATCACAACATCCAAATACTCTTACCTTTATGACAAAAAAAAAACTTGATGGCAAAAAAAAAAAAAATGTATATACAAAGACAAAACGTGGGAGGATTATTAAGTAGAGGTGAGGGGGAAAATGCTGCACAAAATGCAATTCTGCATTCTTTTAAATACATTTTTAATAATTATAGTGAAATGATCAATATACAGGACAAACCATTAGAGATATAAATAAGTGCTACACTAAATTTAAAAATTTTGGCTATTTTAATATATAATTAACAGTCAATAAGCTCCTCTCTAGTGTTTTTTATTATTATAGCTAACTAAGGTAAATGTGACATATTGTTCACAAGCTGTTTTACTGACGTCTTTCCGCGGCTGAAACACAAATAAAGTGATTACATAAAGTGAGACATGATACACTCCGGTAAGTTGTACTGTAATTTTCAACATACCTTTTGATGTTCATGCATGTTTTTCGAGATATAACTTGTATTAATGTGGAAGAAAAGACTCCGCTTGAACTGAGGCGCTACAGCGATCTGTCATGTCACATTTAAGAGCGTCAAAATGCCATTTATTGTTTGAATTTCATGATAAAGTGGACAGAATTTGAAAACTGAAACTTTGTTTCTTATCAGAAGTAACAAAGCACAAAGCTTTTTGTGATTATTGGATGGGAGGTGCTACAAATGTTTGATGTAGCAAAAAAAGCAGACCTGGCAACCCTGGCTTGAACTACGGGTGATTCATAGGGTCAAAAAGAGCCTGCTTTAACGTAGCTATTAACTGTTAATGCGTTATTGTCAGGTTAACTAAATTCAACACGAGAGATTTTCTTCACACACAGTATGAGTTGCAGTCTGAACACATTTTTCTGCACCCTTTGGCAGGATATAATTGGCCCTGATCATCAGCTGTTTTTAAACAATTGGCCGATGGCCGATATTGATAATGAAAGCTTTTATCGGCCGATGCCGATTGTTGGCCGATACATCGGTGCATTTCTACTGATAATATATGTTGTTCAGAACATAAATTTGTACTGCTTTCATGCAGTATCCCAGAATCCCAGTATTTTCTGAAATAGTGACGTACTAGGCAGTTGTTTTAAAAAAAATGAGATTGAGAATCATTTTGTATAGCCATTGTGACTACCTGAAATGGAATCATGATGGCCTTGAAGTTACCAAGACCTTCTAGTGGGCCTTTTCACTGCACATGGGACCAATGCACATGAGTTCCTCCAGCAGGTTCATCAGCCTGTCCATATTGAGCCTCTTTGCTCAGTGAGGTTTAAAGGCGTATGAGCATGTATAAGGGAGCCACAGCTGGCTCCCAAGAGTTCTGACCCATTCTGGTCAAGTGAAGCATAAACTGTGTCGGCTGCCCACAAACACGTGAGTCAGGTATGAAGGGGGGCAGCAGATCTGTTGTGTCTGACCGCGGTCGGCTGAGCAGCTCCAGTCACACCTGAGTCCATTCTGCAGGAACGGGTCAGTGGCTGAGACCGAACAGCTACAGCCGTCCAACTCCTTACTGACTGCAGTCTAAACTTGAAGTAAACATGCAGAGCAGAACCGGGAGAGCCGATAGTGGGAAACTTTTTTTTTTCTTTTCTTCTTCTCAGTGGGGTTTAATTTTGCAAATGAGCCTGAACGATCTTTTGACAAACGTTACAAATCAACCTAGTCTGGTCATCTGCACACAATAACTCTTACGCACCATTCCATGTGGTGTAAATCAAGTCATTTTTCTCCTTCGGCAATAGATTCTTCCTGAGATAAAACTTTGATTTGTGGCCTTTCCCAGTGTCACGGACAGATTATGGAGAAAAACAAGGCATCTTGGGAAGTTGGGAAGCTGCAAATATTCCAGCAAAGGCCATTTCAGTGAGACCAAGTCAAATGCGATTCAATGCTGATTTTCTTCAAATCGGTTAAGCAGCTCTTGATATGTTCACCTCATGTGACTATATATATATTGTCTCAAAGGGACGATTAGCAATTTTCATTGAGCGTAGCGGTTGCTAACCATTTTGCTGCAACAATGGGAAAAAGAATGTTTTGCTCAATTCCTAGAACCATGACCTGTCAAAGTAAATGCCCTTAGACGTCGACTAATAGCTTCCACATTACAAAACACATAACTCCACACAGCTAGCCTGAAGCTAACAACATTAACGACAATGAAAATACTACCTTAAGGACTGTGAAATCTTTAGCGTTGCTAAAAATCCTATTAGCAGTAATGCTAACATTATTACAACTACAATTACATCATTCAAAAAGGATGCAGGGGTTTAAATTTGGATTTAAAGAGATGAATGTTAGGTGGAAGAAAGCGATGCCCTAGGGGATCGAGAGAGATGGCAAGAACAGGGTAGAAAGGATGGGGGGGGCCAGGGGTCTCTGGCGTCTATTGTTTCACAGCCCATTATACATGTGGGTTTCATTAAGACAAAATAAAGAAACCAAGAACACTGTCTTTTGTACTTCTGAAGGGGGAACCATAATCCAGAACCAGGCCAGATCTCAATTTAAAGTACATACCATGTAGATATTATCTAAATTGCTTACATGTTTACTGTCAAACATCTTTTCAAGAGAAATTACTCACTCAACACTTTTAGCACAAAGACTAGCCTTTGACTAAAGCCTTTAGGCCTGCAATTTACTCAGGCAAAGACAGCAATAAAAGGCACATTAATATTAAGTGTTTGGGCTCAGCCAATCCTGATCCCACAACAGAAAGAACATGGTGGAAAAAATTGCAGCAAAAGAAACAACATGATAGAGCATTTAACTAACAAGTGACTCAAACATACACACACAGCAGACCGTGACGGCGGTAAGACTCCAGCATGTCTTGAGAACTACTTCAAACACGACGTCAACCACAGCCTCAAAAAGCATGACGATAACAATAAAAGTATCAGATGTATTCAGGGACACAAACAGTGTTAGGAAGTGTTAATGAGGGAGAGATTTCCTACCTGTCGATGATGACGGGATCGGAGGGTGTCTCGTTTCGGTTCCCGCAGCTCTTTTTGTCACAACAACGACTGAAGGGACAGAAGAAAATATCAGTTAAAAAAGGGCATCATGTATGACATCAAGACATTTATGGTCCTATGTCATGAGTACTATACAGACCATTTTTTCTGGACTTTTTTTGTCCAGAGGAAATGTTGCATTTTGATTGTCTTTGTATTTGTGTTTTAACTATTAAGGTTTATGCAAATTTAATTGAATAACAATTTGCTAAAGAAACATACTCAACGCAAGAACATTAACATAAGTGCTTAAATATAGAAGTTAGACTAGATTTTATCCAACAGGAATTTAACTGGATTGGGAAAAGTAGTTTCTATGGCCGCATCCGAAATCGCATACTTCCCTACTATGTAGTAAGCGAGAAAAAAAATATGTGACAAAAGAAGTATGTCCGAATTCACAAAAAGTACCTACTTCCGGCGAGATTGTGAAGTGTGCATACGATTAACACTTCACTATCCCATGAGGCCACGGGAGAGGATTTGTGAATGGCAGTGAAGCGACGCAACTGACGCTGGTAGGTCACATGATAATGACAGCATGGTGGATGTAGTACGTCCGGATTACATTCAAACTATGCATATAGAACATACTTTTTTAGTGGTCATGAAGTATTCAAATAATTCAAAATAAGTACCTATTCAAAAGTATGCGATTTCGGACGCAGCCGAATGGATGGTTAAATGGGAGTGGTTTAAAAGAGGGCTTGGTGACATCACCCAAAAAGGTAAGTCGTTTCAGAGGCGGAGCAAGTTAATACAGACTTTTTTCTTCTGAATAATTAAACCAATGAATTATGCACAATAAGAGCAGAAACATGTATTAAGAAAGTAAATAAGGTAATTTTTTGATGTCTTATTGACTTTATAAGTTAAAAACTGTAAATCTATCACCCCCTTGAGTACTGAAGTGTGTTACCACCACATTAACGTAAGAACCCGCGTTAAGAATGCACAACGGGACTGCTTGCTTGTGAGTTGGCCAAAAATTCACATTTGCATAGGTGATGAAGGTCTAGCAGAATGACAAGAGGAGAATTTAAGGTGTGTGAGGGGCTTCAGCGGCGGTTTGGAGACCACCGGCATCACATTTCTACCGCACAGATGGCAGTAGGACACTGAATAAGGGCTGGGGACAAAACTGTCACATGACACCCCTGGCATTGTCCTTCCCCCTTCAGTTTTTCTTCCTCCCACAACTCTCTCTGCTTCCACCCTCTCGCCTTACGGTTTCTCTTGTTACCTCATTCCCAGCTCCCTATTTTCTCCAATGACACGGTTTTATGATGTACCAATAGACTTTATCATTCATTCATGGACTACAAGCGTTCAGGAGATCGTATCTTAAGATGTACCATGCTTATTCATGAGGAACCGTGCGTGATTTATATAATACACTTCTTCAGGTATGCATGATGAATGTCTTTCTTTAGAAACTCATCATGAATAGAGGGCTAAAATCTCTCTCTCTCTCTCTCTCTCTCTCTCTATCTACATCTACATCTCTATCTCTCTCGCCCCTCCTTTTGCAAGGCTTCCTCAACTAGGTCAGTGTCCTCCCAAAGGACTGGAACAAGGGATTGCAGTGCCTCTGTGTGTGTGTGTTTGTGAATCTATGTGTGTGTATTTATACAGTGCAGGAAGAAGATTTGTAGGAGCCTAATGATCAAATCCGGCAGCGCCCATGGGAGACATGGTTTAGCTCCTGAAACACGGAACCTTGAGCATACAAATTCATAGATACACACTCAAAACAATTAAACACAAATATTTTTAACTAGGTTTTCGCAAACAAGCAAGGGTGTTGTAGGTGGTTGCCAGGGTGTTGCTATGCGGTTTTGGGTGGTCAGTGGGTCAATGACAAATAATTGTCCACAACCTTAAAATGTTCTTCCCTTTGTAATTATGTTGGTCTCTTATGGGTTTGAAACACTTTTACACCATTTTTTATGAAATTTCACTTGTAATGACCCTAAAAATATCATGTGGTGTAACCATCAAGTAAAAAGTAACATATTTTCCTAACCCATGAATGCATGCATTTACACAAT
>RJVU01059915.1:5954579-5968017 GCA_003731715.1 Anabarilius grahami
TTGGGCAAACATTTAACCCAGCTGCTGGGTTAAAACAACCCAATCGCTGGGTTTGTCCATTTTCAACCCAACTTGGGTTGTTTTTAACCCAGCATTTTTTAGAGTGTGGGTGTGAGCAAAAACACGCCATTTTTGAGTGTGTCCCTTTAAATGCAAATGCACTGCTGCTCCCAGCCCGCTTTCCAAAAGATGGCGGAGCTTTAACAGCTTGCGCTTTAATTGCTCAACAACAACAAAGCTGGAGAATCTCACGCAGCCAAAATGATGATTGTCAGTAATGGTGTTCAGCCTTACACTGACCGGACACTGATGGAGAGACTCAGGAAGAAGTTACAACTTTTAGAATACAACTGGATGTTTCTGAATGGTTAGTGGATACATTTATATAGTTGCTGTGGAGTTGATTCATCTCATCGACTAGCATGTGCCGTCATGTTAATCTTTTTTGCAAATCCAACATTAAATCGACCACCATTTGTGAAGCAGTCCAGCATAAATTGACGGCATGGTAACAACACTACTACAACAACTCTTCCTCTTCTCTAAAGCAGCCCAACATGGTCTCATCCCATTTGTTGGGTGTTCTCGGGGGCGGAGTTTATGTAAATTTTAGGGTTAGTAATGTCACTAACAGCGAATTATGTAAAAGAAAATATCTCCCTTTGCATTGAACTTTGAGCGTCGTCACTTTGCAGATGTTGTTTATGCTCAAACAGCAAACTTACACACTAACTAAAGTTAAAAAAAGTGAAATCATAATCAACCACCCCTTTAAGATCTGTTCTTTGGGGAACCCAAATAATTCTTCTATAGCATCACTACAAAAAAAACCCTTTTGGAACAATAAAAGAAATCATAAGTTCACATGCTTTTGGAGGGCGGAGTTTTGGAAAGAGGTTTAATTCAGTGGCTAAATTTAGCTCAAGCTCAAGTTAGCTCAAGCAAAACAGCTACATCTCTTACGGCATCTTAAAAACATAAACAATCCAGGAGGTAATGAGAGAGGAAAAGGAAACGTAGGATAGATGAGGGAGGAACGTGGGAGGTCTGCTGATGTTGTCTCAGCACGACATGTTGGTGCTGAAGCTGCTGATCACAGATTTAACTGTCAAACTCACACCTTAAAGCCCCACATGTCCCTGATTCTCACTTTTGCATCCCATTATGAGTTACAAACCCAGTATAATGGTGTGATATTTTTTCCTAAACCAGTTGCAAAGTGCAAACCCCGCCCTACAGCCGAAACTAAAAGATTTAATTGATCGCGTCAGAGCTGACTGCCTACACAACACTGAAACAAATTCTAACCCCTAACCCCTACTAAAATTAACCTCAGTGTAGTGTTGGTAGCACATCCTGATAGAAAGCATTACTGTTTGTCATGATCTGAACCATCTGCAGCATGAAAAAAACAAAAACAAAACCTGACTACAGAAATACTCAACATGCGAGATTCAGAGCATATATAAGCTAACCGCTAGGCTACTGCTACAACAACAGATGCAGTAAATTAGCACTAGTTTGAAATGTATAACACTGAGATGTTTACAATATCTGCTGTATCTAATAATTTGACTGTGACAGTAACTACCGAAATAACAAGCGTCTTCATGCGACTGTTGAGCAGTTGCAACAGTAAATCAGTCTCGCCGCCACAGAATAATAAGCTCTGTAACCGCTCTGAGAGCACTAACAGCAAATCTGGACACTAATTACAGTCCATGCTAAAGCTGTTTTAGCTGTTTTTGCCACCGTAACATAAACAGAGTGGTCGCCTGTAAATGTTTTAGTGTTGCACAACACTTTAGCAGCCTCTGTGATTAGCATTCGTTCCCACAGTCACTTAGAAAGTAATAGTCTTGCTAACAAATTTGAATCAAGCTGCAATCCCATTTTCGCAGGCAGCAATTACCCCAAGCAGATTTCGCAACATGCGGATTCACCGTGTTGACTTCTGTGTGAGGTATTGACATTAAACAATGGACATTTTTTGCCTGCAAAACTCACTACACAACCTAATAACTCATCTCATGGTCGCTGCTGAGTGATTGCAGACGGCTGATGGGGATGTATAGAATATCATAAAAAATGACTCTGTCTGTAACCCATCTGCACTCCCTTCTCAAGAGTGCGTACTCTTCAAACTGAAAGCTTGTTTTTTAGCCCGAGCCACAACAGGGGCTGAGACACCTGTAGCTGTCCTGTGGTCAGCCGGTATCCAGGTCTCATTTCACCATCTCAACAGGTCTGACTGCCCCTGAGCGAAACCACATCTGATCCCGAGCTTTCCCTTGCTCTCATTCACCTGAGGAAATCAAAGACACAAGCCGACCTAGCTGTGCACGCGGTAAATATATCACTCACAACGGTGTTTTTTGAGCTGTTATAAGCTAACTAGCTGTTTTATTGTTGCGCGTTTGCAGCAGAGAATGAGATTTGATATCCTCCGACTGCCGTTACACATGTTCCCCAATCTTTAAGTGTAGTTCTAAGCGGATCCCTTTAGTGAGTGATTTAACCATAGGTTGTCTTCACATCTGAAAGTTTCGAGCACACAATAGAGCAGCAAAGGGGATCGCAATCTCATTCCTTGTGACTTCTATTACACGTGTTGTAATACCTGCACAAAAATAATGAATACAAGTGCTAAATATATTCCGAGAAGACTGACATGAAAACTGCCGGCGAACAACTACAAAAGATTTGTGAGGGGGAAGCCGAGGCGTCTGGGTGATTATTTTTTAACTTGACACTGATAAACAGCGCTCTAGCGACACTTCGTTCAAAAGTGCCATGTCCTCCCACGAAGTGCAGCAAAGCAGATAGTTAGGAAACAACAGCTCTTCTACCTACTGCCAGACTAGCGCTGTCAAAGTAGCAGCTACTGGGGTTTAATGCGCTTTGATGTTCCCCACAATGCAACTTAGGCGGGAGGGAGAGGGAGCTGCCGCCCGCAGGTAAGTTAGCGGCCGTTAGCGAAGTGTAAAGAGCCTAGCGTGGAGCCTTTCTCAGCTTGCAGCAGGCGGCTAATAAACAGGGATATGTTTAATAGAAGCTCTTTGACAAAAGCTAATTGCTAATTCCCATGACACGCTAATTTACGGCTGATCCAGGTTCAGCATTTTGGTTCTCTTGTTTTTAAAGCATCCAGACACTAGCTCAGGGCCACACATGTCTTCGGTGACAGATAAAATCAAACAGGAAACAGGAAACAGGCAACACTAATAATGTAGATCTGCCATATTGCGCATACTAGAAATGAAACAACCAGGAGTTCAGAGGGAGGCAGCCGAGCATGACATCTGAAACACACCAACGGGCAACACAAACATGTAAACGAAGAGGCTATGAGAAATGGATTTGTACTCAGATAACAGGGAACGTTCTCAGAACTTTGGCTAATGTTATGACAAGGTTCTCTCAAAGTTGTGAAATGTTAACAGAACGTTTGTTCATAGTTATCTGGTTTTCTCAAAACGTTAGCACAAAAAAAAAATGATTACATTGTACTTACTCAAATAAGTACTGACTAATACTAATTAACTACATGTAGGCTACTTACTGAGTTACGGTTAGGGTTTGATTTAGGGTTAGATACTTGTAATTGTGCATAATTTGCTTTATTAATTTAGTAAGTACATGGAGTAACCGTGTCACCTTAAAATAAAGTGTTACCAAACATTATTTATAAATCGTTCATGGAATGTTTTTCGGTAACACTTTATTTTACAGTGTCCGTTACATATGTTACATGTAGTATAATAACTATAAATTATGCATAATTACAGGCAACTAACCCTAAGCCAACCCCTATTCTTAACCCTAACCCTATAGTAAGTACATGTAGTTAATTATTATTACTCAGTACTTAAATGTATATTTACACTGTAACACAGACACCTTAAAATAAAGTGTAACACTTTATTTTAAGGTGTCCTTGTTACACTGTAATTATACATTTAAGTACTAAGTAATATTACATGCACTTAATATAGGGTTAGTAATAGGGTTTTGTTTGTTTTAGGGTTAGATGCATGTAACTATGCATAATTTATAGTTATTACTAACTACATGTAACATATGTAACAATGGCACTAAAATAAAGTGTTACCTGTTTTTTTTCTCTGAAACATTTTAGTTGGATGTTCGTCTGAATTTTACGACTTGTTTCAGAATGTTTATAGAACTTTCAAAAGTAACGTTCCCATAATGTTCGCAAAAAAAAAAAAAGTAGTGTTCCTTTAATGTTCGTATAACCAAGAAAAAAGGTTTTTAACCATTCAAAAAAATTATATTTAGAGATAACGGTAATACATTCTTTTACAGTGTCATTGTTATATATGTTACATTATGATAGTAATAACTACAAATTATGCATAATTACATGCAACTAACCCTAAAACAAACCCTAATCCTATGTAGCTACTTAATATTACTCAGTACTTAAATGTATAAGTGTAACAAAGACACCTTAAAATAAAATGTAACCGAAATAACTTTTTCATAACTCTAGAAAAACGGGTTACACATTATTTTAAGGTATCTGTGTTACAATGTAATTATACATTTAAGTACTGAGTAATAATAATTAACTACATGTATTTACTTTAGGGTTAGGATTAGGGTTTGGTTTGGGGTTAGTCACATGTAATTATGCATAATTTATAGTTATTACGACAGTAACTACATGTAACATGTGTAACAAGGACACTGTAAAATAAAGCGTTACCGGAAAACATTTTTAGAGCATATGTTTGTAAGCTGGGTAAGTGTACTTGTTAGTGTACTTTTTTCTTTCTTTTTTTTTTGCATGGGGTGTTGAAAATGGAAAACAAGGGGGCTGCAAACCGACAAGAAAAATCCGAAAAGAAAATAAGGCTCCCCTAAAAATACACACTAATCCTCACAGTTAAACACCAAACAAACTTCCAACTGAAAAACAAGTCCAAAAGAGGCCACATGATGCTGTTCTCACTTGGCATGTAAAAATGTGACACTGCCCCTGGGAGATGCACATGCACGTACACTACGCTGTGAGATTCATCTGTGCGGGGCACAACAGTTCAACCTTTAGCATGTCCTGACGCCCCAACATGTATGAATTAGCCTTTGGTGACATGCGCAGATGGTGGTGTACGGGACGAGATGAACCCTTACCTGTTTAGTCATGGAGTCAATTAGTCTTACATAAAAATCCTGCTCCGTTCTGATGCCTGGAACACACAGAAACTTGACATCAGCATGTGCTTTTCATTACGTTTTTCCAAAAACACATTCACAATCATTATCTAAATCAATGCACTGCAACTGCACCACACTGTAAAAAATTACTTTTATGATTTGATAATAGAACTTTTTTTTCTTTTTTCAAATCAACTTAGATAATTAATATGGTTCGGATAACATAATATTTTGAGTTTCTGTTGATTAAACCAATCGCCTTCGTTGTATTAACTCAAAATTTTAATTTCAATGAACTTTAAATTTTAAGCAGGTAACTTTCTTTTTTAAGTTAAACCAACTATTCTTTTTTTCATTACATTTTCCAAAAACACATACACAAACATTATCTAAATCAATGCACTGTAACTGCACCACACTGTAAAAAATTACTTTTATGATTTGATAATAGAAATTTTTTTTCTTTTTTCAAATCAACTTAGATAATTAATATGGTTCGGATAACATAATATTTTGAGTTTCTGTTGATTAAACCAATCGCCTTCGTTGGATTAACTCAAAATTTTAATTTCAATGAACTTTACATTTTAAGCAGGTAACTTTCTTTTTTAAGTTAAACCAACTATTCTTTTTTTTTATCTTCAAACAACACAAGCATATTTTGGTATAGCTTCTAATATTACCATAAATTAGCAACACATAAAACCAATGTCCTTTTAGTGCCATGTTTTGAAAACAAAGTATGTGATATGTAAATGATATGTTAATGAACTAAGCAACATTTTTTTTTTTTACAGTACAGAGGACATTTTGTGATGGAAAAATTATAGCCTTATTATAATTTTAACACTGAACACACCTGCCCATGCCACACATGTTAATTAATAGTTTATTTATTTAGAAGTGAATTAAATTATATGGCAATTTATACTAACTTAAATTAGTATTTAAAAACACACAATGCATGATTCAATTTAAAAAATGAATACACTGTAATCAATTAAACTCTAAATTGTGCCAAAGTCACAGCTTGCCACGAGTTCATTGCTTTTCAACCGCTTTGAATTGAATTACTGATTAATAAAATCCAAACTCTAAAATGACTGTGATGAAGCAAAGATGATATAGTGGCAGAACTAACAGCTGGTTTATTTAGAAACTGACCAGATGACAAATGATAGACAGGCTGTCAGATTACACACTAATGAACACGATCATTCGAAGAAAAACACATTAACAATTAATATCGCGTGGTTGGAAATAGGCTTCTAATTGATTTAAACCTGGAATGAATTAATAATGCTTTAAAATAAACCTGATTCACTGTAAAGAGTCGTGCTTTGCTTTGAAGAAAGTAAATGAGAATTAGTTCATGTTGAGGAGTCAATCACTGATTGCGTTTAATTGTTCAGACAGAAACAGTCTCGATCGGGTGAATCATTGATTTAAATCACTGCCAATCTTCGTCAACTCGAGATCGCTAATGACAGCACCTGCACTCTTGCTATTTTAGTGCAAATCGCGATCAATGAAAGTGCGCAAACTCAAGCCTCGTGCGCAAATATGAGCAGGTCTTACCGTTGCTGTAGAGAAGTTGCAGTCTGTAATGTATGCCATTGTTTGTCTTTTCTCCTGCAGTCTCCTGGGCATGAAAATAATATTACAACAGGTCTCAAAATAATACACTACATAGTAATGCGAGGAATGTTACTGCGCTTCCCAAATTCAATTGTTTGTGCTCAACAAAATCTATTTTAAAGTTAGAATCTTATAGGCTCTAAACTGAATTGTCTCATATAATACATTTTATTTAATGCATTAGGTCAAATTAATCAATTCTTAGCTGAAGTCATTTTATGTTATATTACTAAGTAGGCTACTAGGATATTACATTACACAATATTTTTTATTATGCACGTGCATATGCATAAGATACACTTTTATAAATAGGTACATTTAGTTCTGCTAAAAGGATTTCAAAGGCTGTAAAAAAAAATAATACAGGTTATTGAATTGAATCCAAATTTAGACACTAATTTTAATAAGAAATGCATTTAAACATTAATCTTATTTTTTTTTGTTTAGCATTGATCATATTAAGCAACTATACAATTTAAATAACTATCCAATTTAGCTGCTATAATCCTGTTAATATTGCAATCATTTTTCACAAATACTATTTAATCACATAATTCGATATTTATAATAATTAATCCCAATTACTCCAATATTTTTCAGATGTGCATGAGTTTGCTGTTGACTTTCCTACAACATATCTCAAAACAAAACATATGAAGGCTCGTGTTTTGCGCTCCGCTGACATCGTGGTGCTGAAAATCACTTTTAAAGCTCGTTCAAGAAACTCACCTTTTCTTTTTCCACAAATCCGACAAAAGAGGTTCTCTCAATTTCCACCGGCTGTCCTTGTCGGTCATAAAGCGCTAAAACGAAGTGGAAGAAGTTGGATTTGCGAAGGTTGGAGGGCGGCTGTTTCTCGAAGTGCGCCCGGGCCAGACCCACTCCACTGCGGGGAAGACACGCAGAAAGGCCCGTGTTAAACATCCATCAGATATTAGTCGTGGATGTGTCATTGAAATAAAATCAGTGTGTAATTGTTAGTCCATTGATTGAGTTAAAAAATACTTATACAATTATAGCTACACGTGAAAGCTAAATCTTATTATTATTCATTAACATTAACCCTACATCACGCTATTACTATTATTATTATTCTTTTCTCCATCACGTTCAATCCAGCGGTCTTAAGACCTCCAGATGTGACAGCATGCAAAAGGAGATGAGCTTTTGGCAAAGTACCCAAACTTTGCATCCAAAGGAACTCATCAAAGCTCACTAAACGACAAGGCAAAGCGAATGAAAGGCTTAATCCTCCACAATCCGGATAGAGTTTCCCCAAACAAACGCCAGCGGCACGATCGGTCCACGCTCCGTGGGAGGTGAAGACGCAGCCCCGGGGGTCTCTTACCTCTGCGCGGCCGTGTTCGCATCCAGCACCCCGGCGCCTTGCATCCATGTTCGGACTGCGTTCATGCCGGCTCCGATGGGCTCCTCTTTCAAAATACTCCCACTCCTTTGGATGCTCTCCTGAATCCCAAACATGAAACCGGGATCTCTCGCACTCTCTTCCCGTTGGTAGTGTTCTCAGGTGCCCACCTCTCGTGCGTAAGAGAGAGAGAGAGAGAGAGAGAGAAAGAGAGAGGCAGCTCAGATGGGAAGGAGTTTGGAAACCAGGACAGATCCCGGTGTCACCAAGACGCAAAGTTGTGTGATGATATTGTTTCCTGCGAGCAGCTGGTGCGATCAAGCAGATCTCATATCAAATGTCATCATGACCTAACAACTTTTCTCCTCTTGTCTTCTTTTTTCGGATTTTTCTTTGTCAGGAAACAACAACAAAAAGTGGGTAAATCAAGAGTAGGCTGTATCCTTAGCCCTCTTGATCAAATAGAAGTGATTTGTGTCTCTTCCCAAAGGAATCAATCCTTCCTTTGACTATGAGAGGGAACTAAACACGAGCGCAGCCCCAAAGGCTTGAAGGAGGGACCGGGAGAGGCGGTCCAAAGGCAAACCAGTGTCAGATCCGCCCAACCAGAGCTGCCATCATCATCATCATCATCATCTCTCTCTCTTTCTCTCTCCTCCACCCACTCCATCAGTTTGTCAGATGGCATTACTAAAGCATTCAAAAGAAGCTGATTGGAGTTAGACGCTACAAACCTCGCGCAAAATGGTTCTGTATTGATCCATCTAGTTATCTTCTTGATGCTGTAATTGCCGGTTTGACAATAAAACAGTAAAGGATTAACGCGTACCTGCTTGAGAGAGCCGTTAATAATGACAGAGTGTGTGTCACAGTTGAATAAGTGCGCGTGGTGATCTACTAAAGGAGTAAAAGTGAAAAGTCTTCAGAAACCTCCAGGCGTAATTTCTAAGAGGACACTGAAACCCATAAGATCCTGCACCGGCTTTGAAAGCATTAGAGAACATTAACGCCAGTTTATGGTTAATAAAGTGTCTAAAACATGTTCCCAAAACGTTAGAGGAACGTTTTGTGTTTGCGGGGAAGAAATGTACAGTGAAGTTCAGTTACAGTAGATCTGAGGTTCTCCAGATGTGTGTTTCAAGTGTGTTAAAGTATTAAAAAAACTTTCAGTATTAGAAGCTATGTTTGACATTTTTTACAAATAGATAGACTGTTTAATAAAATTCAGTTCCTAAAATTTACAAAGTGTCCTTATCTCATTCAGTTAGTGTTAAAATAATAAAAGTGAGAAGGATTTTGCTTAAATGTTTAATAACATTTTGCTGATTTTTTCTTTTCTTTTTAAATTTGGCGTCTGGATTGTCCAACATGAGATTTCATATCATTAAGAAATGATATGACAGAAATCATATTCTGAGCACAGAAATAAAAGATGCTTTTTATGTACTTGATACGCGCGCGCGCGCATGAAGACGAAGCTGATTCATAGAAAATGCTTGATCACACAATATAAATAAAACATATACTAAATAGATTGCAATTGTACAAATATTATCTAATATTTTATATATTTTGGTTCGTAAAAACATAAAAAAAAACAAAAAAAAAACATTTTGGACCGTTTCCTCCTTAGCATTGAAACAGGTGCACGGATATGTTTTGGTCAAATAATAATTCAGAATACAAAAAACGAAATTTCAAAAATTGTATTTAATGCACAGTATAGCCTAAATGTTGCAGTTGGTGAATAAACATTTAATTGCAGGGGAAATGTATGCACACACACACACACACACACACACACACACGGCGCAAAGCATCACTCACTGTAACCATTTTATTTTTCCAAGCAGTGTAGCTGTGACTGACAGATCTGCAGCCGTGTGCTCTGGCCCCTGGGGCCACTATATTTTTAGTTTGTCCCTCATTCTCCCACGCTGCACACACTCATGCAACCTCCATAGGATGTTTTTAAAAAAAAAAAATCACTTCTGGAAAAGAGATTTAGCTACTTAATCATGATGTCAGTTTATACAGACATAATAATTATAAATATAAACAATAACATTATTATTATTATCATCTAATAAATTGTTAATTCAACAGGTAACTCTCTTCTCGCGAATATTAACTCTTAATAAAGCCAATAAGAATTAAATAAAATAAAATTATTAGGTGGGGTGTATATTTTTAATAATCCTAACTGTATGAAATTAAATAAAGAACTAAAGGTACTGTACTGTATAAAAACAAGAATAACGTGCTTATAACGCAATCATTTAGTGTTTTTAAATATATGAATTCATCAAAGCATGAACATTTCATGCCCATGATGTTTCGGTGTTGTTTTTAAATATGCATATTTATATTCCTTTTGCCCAAAGCATATGACATTTATTTATTAATACTCTTTATCGAATTTATTGCCCAAATAATTTTAGTATAGCTTTATTGAATTGTTTTCCTTATTCGATAAAGAACATATTGAAGCTCTCAGTTTGAAACGCGCCATCGAAGCGCCATGTAAATCTATGAACATGATGCAGCAGCGCCATCGTGCGATCAAACTTAAGATCACACTAACAGAACGGTTAAAAGGATAGTTCATCCAAAAATGAAAATTCTGTCATCATTTACTCTCCCTCAAGTTGTTTCAAACCTGTATACTTTTTTTTTATTCTGCTGAACACCAAAGAAGATATTTTGAAGAATGTCAGTAACCAAACAGTTGATGAACCCCATTTACTTCCATAGTATTTTTTTCCCCCATAGAAGACAATAAAGTGAAAAAAGTGAAGTGACATGTGGCCAAGTATGGTGACCCATACTCGGAATTTGTGCTCTGCATTTAACTCATCCAAGTGCACACACACACCGTGAACACACACACACCGTGAACACACACACCCGGAGCAGTGGGCAGCCATTGCTGCGGCGCCCGGGGAGCAGTTGGGGGTACGGTGCCTTGCTCAAGGGTCTCACCTCAGTCGTGGTATTGAGGGTGGGGAGAGCGCTGGACATTCACTCCCCTCACCGACAATCCCTGCCGGACCTGAGACTCGAACCCATGACCTTTGGGTTACAAGTCCGACTCTCTATCCATTAGGCCACGACTGCCCCAATAGGGTCCATCAATCGCTTGGTTACCGTCATTTTTCAAAATATTTTCTTTTGTGTTCGGCAGGGGAAAGAAATTCATACAAGTTTGGAATAATTTGAGGGTGAGTAAATGATGACAGATTTTTCCTTTTTGGGTCCCTTTAAACAGCTGAAAATCACTGAATAAAGGGCAAACAACAAGGTGCTTTATGCATTTACTAACAATAAGCAATACATTTGTTTTAGTATTTATTACTCTTTGTTAAAGTTAGATAATTGTCAGTTCATGTTAGCACAGGTCTATTAAAGGGTTAGTTCACCCAAAAATGAAAATAATGTCATTAATTACTCACCCTCATGCCGTTCAACACCCATAAGACCTTTGTTCATCTTCAGAACACAAATTAAGATATTTTTGTTGAAATCCTATGGCTCAGTGAGGCCTGCATAGCCAGCAATGACATTTCCTCTCTCAAGATCCATTAATGTACTAAAAACATATTTAAATCAGTTCATGTGAGTACAGTGGTTCAATATTAATATGATAAAGCGACGAGAATATTTTTGGTGCGCCAAAAAAACAAAATAATGACTTATATAGTGATGGCCGATTTCAAAACACTGCTTCAGGAAGCTTCGGAGCGCTATGAATCTTTTGTGTCGAATCATGATTCGGATCGTCTGTCAAACTGCCAAACTGCTGAAATCACGTGACTTTGGCGCTCCGAACCGCTGATTCGACACGCTGATTCATTATGCACTGATTCAGCAGTGTTTTGAAATCGGCCATCACTATACAAGTCCTTTTCTTTTTTCTTTTTTTTTGTGCACCAAAAATATTCTCGTCACTTTATAATATTAATATTGAACCACTGTACTTGCATGAACTGATTTAAATATGTTTTTAGTACATTAATGGATCTTAAGAGAGGAAATGTCATTGCTCCCTATATGCGGGCCTCACTGAGCCATCGGATTTCAACAAAAATATCTTAATTTGTGTTCCGAAGGTCTTACGGGTGTGGAACGACATGAGGGTGAGTAATAAATGACATTTTGGGGTGGACTAACCCTTTAAATAATATAACAGATAGCCTACACCTTTTGATTTTAATAATGTAAGTAAGTGTTCAATTTAATATTAACAAATATTAATACATGACAACTTTTTTTTTTTTAATTATTGTTAGCTCACGTTAATGAACGTAGTTACATTCAATGACATTTAATCACATTTTAATTACTGATACTGAAAAGAATGAGCTATTCATGAATAACTATTAATTCTTTGGTGGACCATAAACAAACAACCCATAATGTGCATGTCTAACAACTGCTTATAATTGTAGTCCAAATAAATTAAGAATATAAAAAATATTATAAAATAAGAATGAGAAATTAACTCAATATTAACCATATCATGTATCAATATAAGGGTTCAACAGTGTACATTTCTATATAAATAATCTGCTTTCTAGTATCAGTAGTTTGCTTTGCAATTGATTTAACATTTGTTGCAAGGAATAACATGGTTTGAAGGCAACTACAATTTGTCGATTCACACCAGATTATAAAGTCATAAATTATATTTTCTAAAACTAATTTCTAAAAAAAAAAAAAATTCAACTTCATTATTTCTTCATTTCCATTTTATTTTCAAGAAAACTGTGCAAAAACTAGTTGATTTTTCTTTTCGAATGTCATTTGTGTTAGCTCATACATCAGAGGTATTCATGCACACAAATCTGCCATTCTGAAACGCATCTCTTAAAGAACAGCGAGAAAACAATCTGTGTCCTCCGCATCAATCCCACTTTTGAGTGTTCACACGGTCCTCAGACACTTCATAATGTTCACTGCTGCTTTAACACTGTGCGGCATATCAAAAACATGATAAAAGAATATACAAGGGAATATATCTGCCCATATATGTACACATTTATATTGAGCTGTACTTCATCTGCTCCGAGAGCATTTGTTGCCCAACAAGACAAAATATTGATTATTCACTTTAAATGACATTAGTGCAAACATATAATATGGCATGACATCTCTGGTAAACAAAATTAAGAAAATAAATGGCAAAATAAGTCTGAAATGCTGCTGGTGTTACAAACAGCCAATATTAAGGTGAATCTCAAACATTTCAAGACA
>RJVU01059915.1:5968116-5979469 GCA_003731715.1 Anabarilius grahami
ATAAAGGGGAGGGGGCGTTATTCAAAATATAGTTCTCTTTATTTTCGGGGACGTGAAACATGACCTGACCGTGTTTTTTGTGAGATTCACCCATTAACATCATGAGTAAACGGGATGTCCTTAATGAGGAAAAAAAAAAAAAAAAAAAAGTTTCGTTTAATTGATTGTCTACTCACTAAATGTTCATTAAAACCAGAAAACAGGTTTAGTCAATACAGCCTGCAATATGCTTTCCAAAATGCTCGCTTCCAAGAATCAAGCCAACTGCCAAACTG
This sequence comes from Anabarilius grahami, assembly GCA_003731715.1. Lineage (NCBI taxonomy): Eukaryota > Metazoa > Chordata > Actinopteri > Cypriniformes > Xenocyprididae > Anabarilius > Anabarilius grahami. Next base: position 5,968,392 of record RJVU01059915.1, read on the forward strand.
ACAACTTAACGTTATCTGCACTGATGGTTTAACATTATTTGTGACGCATGGTAAAGAGAGACAAAAATATGTATGAAAAAGCCGCCCGGCTTCGTACATCCCTTTAAAACGGGGGTAAATAACGATAGGCTCGCTGTGATAAATCACAAGATGAAGTGGCTCAATGGCACTTTAAATAACATTCCTCAGTTTGACTTCGCAGGGGTCTGGATTCAACAGTGGCTCATTTGGGGTGCGCTTCCAAAACACATTTATATACGCTCCCATTTCTAATAATCTATACAGACAAAATAGCATGGCGTAAAATCACGAATCATCCGTTACCTCCATGGAGATGAAATTCCCATTCCGAATGGACGCATACGGAAAACTACTCTACCTATGAAAGACAAAATGCTGTAGTAACTCAATTTTATCCACGCAAAAAAAATGTGTAGTTACTATGTTTTGCCTCTGTAGGGCAGTATTCTGAAATGTCTTCTGACCAGCAATAATGTGAATAGATCATAAAAAAAGTAAGTAAATGCATCTGTGAGATGAGTGACATGTGACCAGCCTAAAGCAACAGTTTAATTCCAAAAATGAAAAGTCTGTCATCGTTTACTCACACATTTCAAATTCGTAAAACTTTCTTTTGTGGCACAAAAAGGCAGAAGTTTAGATTTTCAGATTTTACATATGTATATACACGTGTGTGTGTGTGTGTGTGTGTATATATATATACACACACACACACACACACACATATAGGTTTACAGACCTTTCATTCTACAATTATATATACACACATATATATATATAGAGCTTTAATTCAATACACACGCATATATACACGTGTGTGTATATATATATATATATGTGTATATATATATATATATATATATATATATATACACACACACACACGTAGGTTTACAGACCTTGCATACTACATTTATATATATATTATATATGCACACACACACACATATATATATATAAATAAATGTAGAATGAAAGGTCTGTAAACCTACGTGTGTGTGTGTATATATATATATATATACACACACATATATATACACACACGTGTATATATGCGTGTGTATTGAATTAAAGCTCTATATATATATATATATATATATGTGTGTATATATAATTGTAGAATGAAAGGTCTGTAAACCTACATATGTGTGTGTGTGTATATATATATACACATATATATACACACGTGTATATATGCGTGTATTGAATTAAAGCTCTCTCTCTCATTATATATATATATATAAATAAAGAGATTTATATAGCTTTCATTCAATACAGTATAAATAATATTAAATTACATAACATTTTTCTATTTTCAGTAACAACTTAATATTGGTCTGGTCCCTACACAAAGTAATCATATTGCTTTAGGAGACTACTTGTATGGAGATTGTTCCCTGTTCTTTATATGGAAAAGAGCAGCTAGAACAAACTTCTAAATATCTCCTTTCGTGTTCCACTAAAAAAGGGTTTGGAACATCATGAGTGTGAGTAAATGATGACAGAACTTTTATTTCAGGGTGAATTATCCCTTTAACCATCTACTAATGGAGTCCTCAACATTGGCAATATGCGTTGTCTGTGGCGACACCCAATAGGCTGATAAGATTTGAGCACTGTCATTTGCTTATGAAGATTAATGGACATCTGATGTGCTGCATGAACCACCACTATCATCATCATTTTCATCATCTAAATCACCAGCAGGGCCTGTGCTGCCCTCTGCCACGACGTCACATTCTTTGGGCTGGGCTTTCGAGCTCCCCGATGGCGAGTCCATTTCAAGCTCTGGCTCGGCTGAGGTTTTCATAGGGGGAATGTTTTCTGCTTGGGTGTCTTCCTTAGTGTCCAACTCAACCTGTGGTTCACTCTTCTCCTGCTCCAACTCTGCTGGGTTCTGATTGGCTGGTGGAGTGGCTTGGGTGACAGCAGCTGGAGAGCTAGTTGGCTGTAATTGGCTTTTGAGTTGCCCGTGGCACAGAGGACATGTCTCTTGTACGTACAGCCACTTCTTTAAGCAGGTAGCATGGAAAAAGTGGCTGCAAGGCGTGATGACAGCAGACTTCATATCCTAGAAGTGAGAAATGAGAAACGATGTTTAAAACTAGCCAACTGAGAAGAAGAGAAATTATGAACATGTTGACAAATGAGGAAATGATTCAATGGATTCAGGTTCAAATGGTGGCCATGATTGTTCAAGAAACAATTCCAAACTACTAGGGCTCAATATCAATACAGATTTCCATATATGATTCTGAATCACAATCTCACAATTGATTCAATTCTGATTCAGATTCATCTGGGTATATTTTAATGTGGTTTAATTACATACGAAAGAAAACCTCTCTCAGCTAATGCTGTAAAATCACACAGAGAACCCTCTAAATTGCTACAGAACAAAATACTCATTTTAACAACAAATGAAAAATTTATTAAATTATAAACTGATGAACGCTTCAGTTATGGACTCCTGTGAAAGAATATAGAAAGTCTGGGAGTCTTTTTGAATGATTCACTACAAAGAACCAGTATAAAAGAGTCATTTGTTCGGGAATCAGACTACACTGGTCTAAAACTCTCTAGTTCATGTCATCCTTGGTGAGAAAAACAAGACAAAACAATTCAAACACTTTTACCTGAAAGCAAATAGAACAGATGTCATTATGTTGCTGGAGTTGTAATGTGGAAGCAGTGGGCATGCTTTGGATCTTGTGAACAGCATCTCTCCGCAACAGGAAGCTCTGCCAGCCCAGCTGTGCCCTTAGCCACACGTTATAGTAGGAGTGAACCAGGATGATGGTGGAGCCCATTACAGTCCATTCTCCAAACAGAGTCTCTGAAACACCGTAGGCCACCACGCACACAGCCACCAGGAACTCCAGGAGTCGGTAGGTCCCATTGACACAGTAGATGACTTCATCCATGTTCTCAACCGGAGCCTTACGAAACTCCTCCACCATGAAGAGGATGTAGATCAGAAGGGTGCCAAGAACCTGCAAGAAATGTAATCCCTTACTGTATTGCACATTATTTAAATATACATATTTATTTTTTATATTAGGGCTGTAAAAAAGTATTTGTTCAATATGTTCTTTTTAAAGGGGTCATGAATTGAGAAAACAACTAGGGCTGGGTATCGATTCAGATGTCCCAATTCGATTCGATTTCGATTTTCAAGGTCTCAATTTGATTTTCGACTTCGACTCGATTTTTAGATTCGATTCTTGATTTTTTTTATTCAAAGAATTCAATAAATTTTCACTGGCCCCACCACAAAAAAAAAAAAAAATAGTAAATGAATAAAATAGTTATTGTTGTTTTTGACCCATGTATAGCCTACCTACATTGTAATAAATAAGCTTATGACACCCAATATTTTAGATACCAGTGAAATTTAACAATTCTTGATTCCATTTGAGACCAGCTAAAACTACTAATATAAATTTCAAAGATTATTAAAGGATAAGTTCACTTTTAAATAAACTTTTCCTGATAATTTACTCACCCCCATGTCATCCAAGATGTTCATGTCTTTCTTTCTTCAGTCGAAAAGAAATTAAAGTTTTTGATGAAAACATTCCAGGATTTTTCTCCTTATAGTAGACTTCATTGGGCACCAAACAGTTGAAGGTCATAAGTAGTTTCACTGCAGCTTCAAATTGTTCAAAACAATCCCAGATGAGAAATAAGGGTCTTATCTAGTGAAACCATCGCTCATTTTCTGAAAAAAATTGAAAATTATATAAGTTTTAACCAGAAATGCTCATCTTAAACTAGCTCTCTTCTTCTTCTCCTCTATTAGAATTCCAGCAGTGTAGACGCTGCTAAGCGTATTACTGCCCTCCACAGGTCAAAGTTTGAACTAATTTTTATATGCAATATGCTAGTTCAATGGTATATAACAATTAGTTCAAACTTTGGCCTGTGGAGGGCAGTAATACTTAGCAGTGTCTACACTGCCGGAATTCTAATAGAGAAGAAGAAGAGAGCTAGTTCAAGATGAGCATTTCTGGTTAAAACTTATATAATTTTCAATTTTTTTCAGAAAATGAGCGATGGTTTCACTAGATAAGACCCTTATTTCTCATCTGGGATCGTTTTGAACAATTTGAAGCTGCAGTGAAACTACTTATGACCTTCAACTGTTTGGTGCCCATTCAAGTCTACTATAAGGAGAAAAATCCTGGAATGTTTTCATCAAAAACTTTAATTTCTTTTCGACTGAAGAAAGAAAGACATGGACATCTTGGATGACATGAGCGTGAGTAAATTATCAGGAAAAGTTTATTTAAAAGTGGACTTATCCTTTAAAGACAAGTAAATAGTCATTAATAAAAAAGAACAATTAAACTACAAGCAATAGCACAATTAAACACTGTATATAATCTTCACTGTACAAAATAAATAAAGGTTAATCCTTATTAAAGTTACAAAAACATTATTCAGTGAACATCAGAGTGATTTTCTCTTTAGTTTGATTAACATTAAAACAGACAGCTTCTGGAATTTAGATGGCTGTCACTTTAAAACTAATGCACTGATACATACAATAATGACACGCATGCGTTCTTTCTCTACTGCTTACCATGACCATAACCGACTATGTTTACCGAGATACTCACAATGGTGGAGATTTTGAGATAAATTTGTGTGAATGTCCGTTTATGCGCAAGCGGAGTTGAAGAGAGAAATAATTTTCTTATTTGCACGCTGTCTGAGGCGCGCAGCTCTGAGCTCTTCGGGTGTGTGTGACACAAAACTTCTCACACAGCGTGCACGAGTTCTCTTTCACTTGAATGCTTATATTGGCAAAGCTTGAAAACGCGTGCAAATGATAAACTTTAATGACCATGCAGCACTGTTCCTTCAACTGTCCGGAACGTCTTTCACGCTGAAAGGCACAGCTGCATCCGCCATGTTCAGCACTAAATGAATGACACCGGCCCGCTGTAATATCACGCAAGGTAAATAAGAGGATGCCATCTAGTGGTGAAGACTAATAATACGATTAACGTCAATCAGATATTATGTCCAATGTTTGCAGAAATAAACACGGAAAAAATCTATACATGGCTTTTGAAAATCGATATCGTATCGACCACATTTAAAAAAAACGATTAATCGGGAAAACATTTTGCCCAGCCCTAAAAACAACTTTTCCTTGAGCTTTTGGTAAATCATATTGACCAAAACTCCCATTTTATTCCACGAATCTCTTAGTTACATCACGTTTGCACTGTTAGTTATGATGAAAGAAATTGAGTTTCAATGATGGGATCACTGCTTTCATGCGCTCAACAACTGTCTGTGATCGGCTACAATGTTCATCACTGCAAACTTTCCTGCCACGATCTAAATATAACGCCATAGATCTAAAAATAATGCTATAATCAACACTTTTCACGATTAGTTAACCTTGAGAGCTGTAATAGTAAAACCGTGCTAAGTTTGAGAGAGAGTAATACTTCTGAGCTATTTCATAGGCAAAGATGTTAGCCAATCACAGCAGTGGGCGTTTACACTGAAGTCTCACAGCAGACACGCCCCTTAAAACAGAGCGGTCAAATAAAAGGGCTAAAATCAGGGTAGGAAAAATGCCCTTTATTTTTAACTTATGACCATTTTTGATATAAAAAGCATACTTACATTATAAGTGCACCCCAGGAAACATAAAACAATGAAACAACGCAGTTCATGACCCCTTTTAACATGATAAAACACAATTAACCAGCATCTGTTATTCCCCTTCTTGGCATCCTTTGGCTAGCGTAACAGTATATCAGGAGTCGACAACCTTTTTGTCATGAAGTGCCATTTTTAATTTTCCGAGTTAATCAGTGTAACACTCTCGCATGTTTATTTTTTTACCATTTTGGGAGGAGAACAATTTACAAATGTAGCTTCAACAACCAGATGCATTTTATCCAGTTTCATCTGGAATGCGAAAAAATGCTCTCTTTCAGAGAGGCATTTATCCCTGGTCTTTTCACAACTGGATATATCTGATCAGAGAAAACAAATGAAGTGACCCGGTAAGAGTTGTGCTAATAGACGATAGTATCAAGTATTGATGACAATCAGGTGATATCAAGACGATAATTGGCTAGTTTTCCCATTAAAGGGTTAGTTCACCCAAAAATGAAATTTCTGTCATGAATGACTTTCCACACCCGTAAGACCTTCGTTCATCTTTGGAACACAAATTAAGATACACTATATTGCCAAAAGTATTAGGACACCCCTCCAAATCATTGAATTCAGGTGTTCCAATCACTTCCATGGCCACAGGTGTATAAAATCAAGCACCTAGGCATGCAGACTGCTTCTACAAACATTTGTGAAAGAAAGCCGCCACTAGACTCCAGAGCAGTGGAGACTGTTCTCTAGAGTGACTAATCACGCTTCTCTGTCTGGCAATCCGATGGATAAGTCTGGGTTTGGTGGTTGCCAGGAGAACGGTACTTGCCTGACTGCATTGTGCCAAGTGTAAAGTTTGGTGGAGGGGGGATTATGGTGTGGGGTTGTTTTTCAGGGGTTGGGCTTGGCCCCTTAGTTCCAGTGAAAGGAACTCTTAATGCTTCAGCATACCAAGACATTTTGAACAATTTCATGCCCCCAACTTTGTGGGAACAGTTTGGGGATGGCCCCTTCCTGTTCCAACATGACTGCGCACCAGTGCACAAAGCAAGGTCCATAAAGACATGGATGAGCGAGTTTGGTGTGGAGGAACTTGACTGGCCTGCACAGAGTAGAGTAGAACACCTTTGGAATGAATTAGAGCGGAGACTGCGAGCCAGGCCTTCTCACCAACATCACTGCCTGATGAGTTGAATCAACTCCACAGCAACTACATAAATTTAACCACTAACCATTCAGAAACATCCAGTGGCATTCTAAATGTCGTAACTTCTTCCTGAGACTCTCCATCAGTGTCCGGCTCCAGTTTGAACAATGTAAGGCTGAACACCGTTACTGACAAGTGCGAGGTACTTTATCTGAATGAAATACATACACCTCTCTCGCTTTTGCTCACGATCCAGCATTTACCCCTCTGCATGACAGTGTTGCCGACCCCTGCAGTATATGGTCATGCTATCTGGGTTCCACTCACCAGCCCTGGCAAAGCGCGAAAGAGCGGCCGATTGAAGATGGTCTGCATGTATGCCTATTCTATGATCAGCCAATCAATAATTCATTCAAGTGCTATTAAAAACCATTCAAGGGCGATAAGACAAAAAAAAAAAAAAAAAAATTCTGTACTGGTACTGCATTGAAATTTGTATTTTAGTTCTATTGTATTTATATTTGCTCTCGCTTGTAATTTGCTTATTTGTTCTCATTTAAAGAAAAAAAAATCTAAATTAAATCGAGATTAATTACTGAAAAATGTGTGATTAATTAGCTATTTGTTTAAATGTTTGTTTAAATGACGGACAGCAATTTATGTACATTTGTAACTTTATACAAATGTACACCATTATTTATACACTTACTATATCATATATATACACACACACATATACATATATATATGCATACATACATACATACATACATACATGCATGCATGGATATATATATATACATACATACATACATATATATATAAAACATTTTCATTCTTAAATCACTTCATTCATAGTGCTAAATATTCAAGAAAAAAAATTTAAATGTAATAATATTCTCTGCCTCTGAAAAAGTATTTACCTACAAAAAAATAAATAAAAATAAAATACTACTAACAGCACTTCATCTTCTAACAAAACGTGACACTACAGTAATGTCTATTCGCTGTGATAAAGTGCGTATTTGTATCTGTGCTGTGTGTGAGGTGGGTGTACCTGCAGTGATGTGAGGATGCTGGAGGAGATGATTATGAGCAGCCAGAAGTCCATGCGGAAGAACTGGCAGATCATGTAAGCCATGTAAGCAGGGAAGACCAGCAGGAAAAGACACAGACTCACAGCTCGGAAGTGCTTCCACAGACTCCTGCAAGAACAGAAGACACAAGAAAGGCTCAAGATACAGGTCCTCAGACAGAACAACACACATATCCCACAGCAAGTACTCAAGAAGATTTTATTTCCTGATTAAAAGCCCAAATCAATACAAGTAACATGTTTTAGAATGAAAAACATGCACACTACAATTAAAAAAAGTAAAACTAAATAAATAAATAAAAAGTGTCACAAATAATACATTTAAGAACTACCCTGAGCATCTCTTAACATTTCCTCTGTTTTTTTCATACCATCACAAGACTTTTCTTGAAAGCTAGAAATCAATTTTGTAATTGTTAACCTGCCCTTTTGTTTGAAAATTCTCTTCTTGTTTAAGTGCTCTTATTATACTTTTTTTTCGGTTTATAATAAAGTTGCATAACGCTCCTCCTCTTTGGTCTTCATTGGCCGCCCATGAAAAGTTTGGTTCATGTTGTTGAAATGTCCAGAAGACACTGTTTCCAGATCCACTTTGCATGCACTTCCAAAGGATGAGGAATAAGGCTGACGCCATTGTTACTGTCCATATCACTTTGTATACAAGTGCTGAGGAAGCCTCCAGAGCTGAAATTCAGCTATGGTAATGGCCGTTTAGTTTCCGACACGCACTGTAAGTGGTAGACCAGTCACAACAGGCTGGGCCATCTGATCAATCAGAGCAGAGTAGGCTCTCGGAAAGAAGGGGTTTAGAGACCGAATCCTTTATCAAACCGCTTCAGACACTGTGAGAAGAGCTGATGCTGCAATGTGTATTATGAGAAAATTAAAGTATGTAACAATCTTTATTTGAAGCGTAACAGTTTCATAGGTCATTTACTCATTTTGATTACTGCCGCGACATCAGTGTTTATATCTGGCCAGGGTCTGTTAAAATTTGTCAGATGTGCTTCATCGTTGCTAGGTGGCTCTTTCCTTATTACACTGAGGTTATTTAGCCCACATTATTGTGTTTCTTGGGTCTGCACTATTCCCCTCAAAGCAAACAGACCAGCGCGCCTTTATTTGTTGCTTAGTGATGGTTGTGTTGAAGTAAGCCAGAAATGTGCAGGATCTGTTAATTTGGCCATATTTAATAGTCATATTGAGTTGAGTATGTGCGCCAAATCTGTGCACAATGTGAACATCATTTGTGAAACATAACCCGACAAGTGATTTGACATCGTTACCCTCCACAGTTGATTTTTACCCACATTTGGCAGGTATTCATTTCAAACCCTGTCATTATGAAATTGCACAGAACATCTTGTGTGTAGAAGCAAACTGTTTAATCACATTGTGGTTATGACAGTATAATATAGTAGTTGTATTCGTTGGCAAAATGGTAATATTAGTAGCGTTATACAAGATGTATTTGGATTAAAAAGTATGTTCTAATTCGGTGGAAATAACGCAAACAACATTAAATCAAAACATGTCAGGCTAATTAATAGTCCCAAGCACCATATCGATACTTATGTCAATTAAATTAAGGTTATCATAACGCTATATGAGATTCTTGCATTGAGGCATGTGGGCAGACCTGGCTCTTTTCAGTCGTGCATTCACTCTTCCCAGGAGAACGTTTTTTTTTTGACAACTGAGAAGGTGTGATTCTCATGATTTCAATCACCGTGACCCTGTCCAAAGACTGTCCTCAGAAGCCTTTCTCATCAGAACAACGCAAATCTCATAGGTGACCTATTTTTATCTAAAAAAGGTGAATTGTTTTAATGAAAGGCAAGGAGTTTGCATCTACGTAATATTTAAAAAATAAAAATTGTTGTGAATAATATTATGTGAGGTTTCTCATAACAAGCCTTGTCTGAAATTTGCTAGAGGGATGTATTCTGATCAGGCATGAAGTATGCAAGAGGTGTTGGGGCTTTTACTTGTCTCTGGAGGCCCCTAGTGCTAAAACTATGGGGTCAGCAATCTCCAGCATGGACTGCAGGATGGAGGCCACCACGATGAAGAGGATGATGCTGAGGAGGAAAGCTCTGTGAATGACCTGCAGCTCAATGAGACCAGTCTGAACAGCCAAGATCAGCAGAGTGATACCCTCTGTCATGCCTCTGAAAACCAGAAGAGAAAGAAATTACTGGATACACAGTAATCTACAGTGGGTACGGAAAGTATTCAGAACCCCTTACATTTTTCACTCTTTGTTATATTGCAGCCATTTGCTAAAATCATTTAAGTTCATTTTTTTTCCTCAAATGTACACACAGCACCCCATTATTGACAGAAAAACACAGAATTGTTGACATTTTTGCAGATTTATTAAAAAAGAAAAACTGAAATATCACATGGTCCTAATTATTCAGACCCTTTGCTGTGGCACTCATATATTTAACTCAGGTGCTGTCCATTTCTTCTGATCATCCTTGAGATGGTTCTACACCTTCATTTGAGTCCAGCTGTGTTTGATTATACTGATTGGACTTGATTAGGAAAGCCACACACCTGTCTATATAAGACTTTACAGCTCACAGTGTATGTCAAAGCAAATGAGAATCATGAGGTCAAAGGAACTGCCTGAAGAGCTCAGAGACAGAATTGTGGCAAGGCACAGATCTGGCCAAGGTTACAAAAAAATTTCTGCTGCACTTAAGGTTCCTAAGAGCACAGTGGCCTCCATAATCCTTAAATGGAAGACGTTTGGGACGACCAGAACCCTTCCTAGAGCTGGCAGTCCGGCCAAACTGAGCTATCGGGGGAGAAGAGCCTTGGTGAGAGGTAAAGAAGAACCCAAAGATCACTGTGGCTGAGCTCCAGAGATGCAGTCGGGAGATGGGAGAAAGTTGTAGAAAGTCAACCATCACTGCAGCCCTCCACCAGTCGGGGCTTTATGGCAGAGTGGCCCGACGGAAGCCTCTCCTCGGTGCAAGGCACATGAAAGCCCGCATGGAGTTTGCTAAGATGGTGAGAAATACGATTCTCTATAGACTGATGAGACCAAGACAGAACTTTTTGGCCTTAATTCTAAGCGGTATGTGTGGAGAAAACCAGGCACTGCTCATCACCTGTCCAATACAGTCCCAACAGTGAAGCATGGTGGTGGCAGCATCATGCTGTGGG
>RJVU01059915.1:5979665-6014625 GCA_003731715.1 Anabarilius grahami
GTCTGAATACTTAGGACCATGTGATATTTCAGTTTTTCTTTTTTAATAAATCTGCAAAAATGTCAACAATTCTGTGTTTTTCTGTCAATATGGGGTGCTGTGTGTACATTAATGAGGAAAAAAATGAACTTAAATGATTTTAGCAAATGGCTGCAATATAACAAAGAGTGAAACATTTAAGGGGGTCTGAATACTTTCCGTACCCACTGTATATACAAATCCCTGCGAAAAATGTAATCTTTTGATTGGAGTATTGTAAGCATATTTGGTTGGATGTTTCTCACCGGTGCATTGCGTTGTCATTCATGAAAGCTCTGTAGCCCTGCAGGTAGAATTTGCAGAGGGTAAGGACGCCCAGCGCCACAAAAGACACAGTGAAGACCAGCCCCAGCAGTGAGTAAGGAGTACTACAGCACTCAGCGATACTGCAGAGAACACACAGTTGTGGCCTAATGGTTAGAGAGTTGGACTTGGAATTTGTACCCATACTCCGTTACGAGTATGGGACACACTTGGCCACACGTCACATCACAACCACCAACAAAACATTTACATATGCTGGATATTGTTAAATGGTGTTTTAATCTTTTACTGTGCTAGTATCCAGTTTAGCTTATGATAATGGTGCTGTTCCAAATCCTTGTTGCAATGCATTCAGGGTTATGTGTAGACGGTACTGTTTGTGCTGATTAAATACAGAGAGTTCCATACAGAGTGACTTCACATGAAGCTAAAGTCAGTTAATTCACAACTGAATTAAAGAGATAGTTCACTCAAAAATGAAAATTTATTGCATGAATAATCCTAGGTGTATATGATTATCTTCTTTCAGACGAACACAAACCGATATTTAAAAAAATATCCTGGCACTTCCAAGCTTTATAATGGTAGTGAATTGGGGGGATTGGGGGATGCTAACATTAGTAGCACCTCAAACGGTTAAAACAATGTGACAAAAACACACGCAAGCCCGACTCATTGTGTTCAGACGCTCATCAGATATGTCTTTGATTGGCTACAATGACCAATGCATGTTTTGAAAGAGGGAGTGTTTGAAAGCATATGAGCACATGAACACAATGGCCAATCAGAGGTGTTTACGATTCCACTCAACAGCGCACAGAGTCACATTTTTAAAATTTCAGTACCGACTTGGTACCGAAGTCGGTACTTTTGACACCACTAATTGTTACCATCTATTTGCATTAGTTTATATTCAGCTGGGCACTTTTATGCATTCGTTATCCAGCGAAGTTGTATAATTAAAGCTAGTGACACGAGAAAGCAAATTGATATGTTTATGCAGCTGACAGAAACATTAACAAATAAATGCATCCCATTTAAGTTCTTTTTTTTTGTCATTGTAATACATATTTTGATTATATAATCACCAAGTTTTCTAAAATAGAAGCTAAAAAAGTGGGAAAGTATACATACATGTCTAATTTCAATGCCATGGCCATCTTTAAGCATGACTGTTTGGATTTATATGAAGTTGTAACATTTTACAATAAGAGTCCATTTGTAATGTTAACTAAGGTTAATAAAAGTATTGTTAATTTGTTAATTTCAACATTTACTAATACATTTTTACATTTTAAAGTTGTATATCTTAACATTAGTTAATGCACTATGAACTAACATGAATGATCAAGGTATAATATATTAATATTATATTTAAAAAGTACAATATTTAAAGTATTTTGTATTAAAGTTCAGCACTTTATGTGTTATGTTTGTTTTCATTCAGTATCCATTTTAAAAACCATCGGTTGATCAATCGGTTATCAGTCAACGTGGTCCAACCCAGTTAGCGTTATTGGTAAAATCCACTATCGGTCAACCTCTAGTTTTGAGAGTGAGTCATATTCCTTTCACACAGAACGATAATTTGAAATGCGGTTGTTACTCCTGAAACTTTACAGTGCGTACGTGGCCTCAGCAGGTGGACTATATGGTGCAGCAGTCAGACCTGGTGAGGAACAGGAAAAGTAGCCTCTCTCGGGAGGGCGGCTGGTCCCGTGTGCTGAAGTAGGTGTATATCTGCAGTGCGAACAGCACCAGCCAGAAGCACATGAAGAGAACAGGCAGAACCAGCTGATTCCACAGAGACATGCCCAGAGCCAGCAAACCATACACCTCCACCACCTACAGAACAACACAGTGATTGGCTGGCAGGATAATTAAATGCGTAACCTTTTACATTTCAAATAGTTCATAGTTCAAATTCATATAAATTGAGAAAAACTATTTACGAATGCATAATTCCATTGCAACTTCTTATTTTGACATTTACGCCTGTTTCACACTGCAAGCGTAAGCGGCGCGTAAGCAGCACGCATTTTTTTTGGCACCCATGTTAACCAACGGATGCATTCACACAGGCAACAGGAGCAGCACGTAAGCGTAAAGCAGGAGCGTCGCGTAAGCAGCAGTGAAGCGGGGGTTTCGGCGCCGAGTCTATTTTTGCTGCGCTGCTGACGCTCAATTAAAGTGAAAGCACACTTTTTATGGACAAAATAAATATAATTTCACACAAAAAGTTTTCAAAATGCACAGAATAAGCATGTCTAATGTGTTTTAACAAGAATTTGAGTATGACTGAAAAGAAAATTAAGAATCAAAAATAATTATACAAGATTTATCCATTTAAACTTGTTTTTATTATTCAGTTTGGGTTAAAGTATGGAATATTATTAAAAAACTAAAGTAAACTAGCCAGAAAATATGATATATTAACATTAGTTTAGTTATTACACATAGATATATATATGCTGCAGCATACCCAAATCAAACCCGAGTTTGCTGGCTTTTTTCGCCGAGTTTGCGGTCTTGTAAACATGTGCACGCGGCAGATGATGTAAAACACAAAGCTTACCTCATTCGTGTGCAATGGATGACACAAGGCTTTTATTTATTTATTACGTTTATATATGAATGTTGTACACCTCCCCATGTTGACAAACTTTCAAGACTCAAGTTTATAAATGACCAACTTATAAAAACAAATGTATAGCTGTCTTTGTAAAGAAATGCTCACTTTATATGTAGATTCGAGCCGCTGCTGTGACGCTGTACAAACGCTTCCAGTGTGAATACTCGCGCGTCTCTGCAGCTGCAGTAACGATGTAGTTACGCTCACGCGCCGCTCACGCTTGCAGTGTGAAACAGGCGTTATGCTACAAATATTATTTTGAACTTTCTATTCAAAGAATCCTGTATATATATATATATAAAAAATAAAAAAAAATTTAAAAAAATCACATAACAGTTTCCGCAAAAATATTAAGCAGCACAACTAATGCATTGATTTATCATCAACATTGATAAATGTTTCTCGAGCTGATTTCTGAAGGATCATGTGACACTGAAGACTGGAGTAATGATGCTGAAAATTCAACTTTGCCATCATCATCAAATAGAAAAGGGTTATTTGAAATTGTAATATTTTATAATATTACTGGGGTTTTTTTTCTGCATTTGTGATCAAATAAATGCAGCTTTGGTAAGCATAAGACTTTTTTCAAAAAATATGTTTTTATATATTTTCGTACAAACTTGATTTGACAAAATGATTTTCACCTGCTGTGTACAAAATGTATTTTTAGCACAATTACTTTCAAAGTTTTTAACACGAGTCACAGGCAGTTTCTACGTACATGATCACATGAGAAAAATCCTGCACAGTCGTACCTGTACCAGCTCTCTGTAGGCAGTTTTGGCCAGATTGTACGGCACCAGCAGGTTGGAGGCGATGAAGTAGAGCACCTCCAGACCGGTGAAGATCATAGCAAAGCGGTTGATGAAGACGATGGTCTCCAGGGGCACGAGGCACAGCCTTGCCACTAGGGGGAGCAGGTGTGCAGAAAACAGCCAGATCTGTTTGGTCTGCATGACGCAGGAACACAGCGTACACACCACAACCTGACCTGAGGGAGAGGATAGTCTTACTGAACAAACACAAACCTATAGACACACTGAACAAAAAGAAATTCACACTAACACACCTCAATGCTTCCTTTAAAATGCTGCATTCAATGTCCCCCCAAAGTGATTGACTTTGCTGTGTTGACATGGCAAATAAAAGACTCAATCTGACTTGCTGAAACTTAATTGAATCTTTTTGTGCTACTGTAACTCGGTCTGTTCCCACAATACTGAAAGACTTGATTTACAAATGACGTCACACAAAACTGGGCGTAATACGTGTGATCTGTGGACAGTGGTGCCACTGACATGACATGTCACTTGACTTGATTAATCAAAAGGCCAATAGTTGTTTTATCTCAGATCTTCATTTGGCTGGGCCAGCAAAGATTACAGATTTTGTCTATGAAGATTTTCTATTCAAATAGGGTTCAATGCAGGTGAAATGTGCAAACTACCCTGCAGTGCAGCTGTTTGTGAACTGTGCTAAATGCATTAAAACTCTTCTAAATATGATAGATTTTTTTTTTTTTTTTTACAGGATTAAATATTTGGACACTTCTTAGAGAAGTGAAGGACTTCATCTTTTCAACAAATGAATTTCCAAGACATTTCCCAGGGATTTCTGTAAAAAATATTTTTATGGGGATTGAATTTGAATTTTTCATACCCGTTGAAATATTTTACAGCTTAAAAACTACTTTAGAATATTTCAGAACCATTTTAGAAGAAAAATCTATTATAGAAGTTTCTGTGACTTTCCATTATGTTTTTTTATGACTCTCTCTATTCCTAACCCAAACATTTTATTATTATTATTATTATTATTATTCACAACAACTAATTTCTGCCCAGTAAAATACTTTGGAGTAGGGCTGTCACTAATGACTATTTTTGTAATTGAGTAACCGGCCGATTATTTTGATGATTAATAGTCTTTAAAATACATATATAATAACAATGAGGCAAGAACATTTGGCTCAAATAAAGTATCAAAAGCAAGTAGTCATATGGTTTTATAGAACAACATTGTTAAAACACATAATACAATAAATCAAATTATGTATGCCAACAGTGATTGCTGTTGTCCCACTTTACAGCAGATCAAATCCTTGTTTAATATTAGCCAAATGACATTTAATTAAAATGTCCACTTAATCTTTAATATTTGGCCACTTTTTTATGATAGAAATGCTAAAGCCACTGTAATTTCTTGAACAGTGGACATCAAAACATGCAAAAGAGCCAGGGATTAAACTTATTTTGAAATCGCGATGAACAGTTCACATCTTTAGAAACATATTGATGTATTCTCCTGTGTTGGCGTAGGTTTATAAATGATTTACCTTACAAATCTGGTGAAATGGCACACATTGCATTCCCAGATTAAAGTTATAAGCACCCCAAAATCACAGCATATGCAGAGATGGAGTTGTGGAGCAGCTTTTACTGTGAACAGAGTCAGTCTAAGATGCACAAAACCTAATCGGGAGTAAATAATTAAAGCACATACATACATACATATATATATATATATATGTATTAAACCGGCAGGGCATGTATTTATTTAGTTGAATCGCAGCCAACTAAATAAATACAACCAACTAAAAAAAGAGTGAATATTGTGAATTCACAATAGCACCATGCTATAGTATGGTTTTTAAATGGTAATACATTGTGTAGTATTAGAAAATGGTCTAATAATGTGGTTCATGGATTCTCGTCCGTGGAATGCTCCACTTCCGGTATTTTGCCGGTTACTCAACACGGCAGTGCTTCCGACACACAGACTTTACTTGGGCGAGCCACCCAAGTATATTTGGAGACACATTTTTGCTTTTATTATTTTTAATCCTCTTATACTTTATCCGCCTGAGATAACGAAACCATCCACAATCGAATAACTAGTGGAAAATCTCCCCTCGCCCTACATGTTTCGTGCCTGCTCGTTCTGTGTCCGCGAGAACGGTTTACACCCGCTGACATTCCCACATGCGATATGCGCTGCAGAGACGTGGTGGCTATGTCACAAAGGCGGCACTGTTGCGCATTCTACAGGCTTGCGCAACAGCACTTCAGACTGCTTCAAAATTATTCCCAATGAATAGCGCACATTTATGACAAGCGATTGCTAATGAACTCGAGTTGATGAATTATGACAATGTCTACTTTATGGCCTTTATATAATATGTTGTAATAATGCATATTTTTCCCTCTCATCTGAAGGATCAGCCCGCAACAGTATCGACATTTCAAAATAAGAGTCCCTGTGTCTTTCGGGCTTGTTAATAATTAAAAGTCACACGCTAAGTTTTTTTTTCCCTTCTGGGCATTATTGTTTTTTTGGTTACACAAATTGTATTTAATATGATTTCCATTTAATTAATAGTAAACTATTGCAGTCTCTGGCTGGGATGCTCCCCCACAGGAAGAAAACCCTAAGATCATGAGACACATGATTCAATATATAGATTTTACTAGTATCAGTAATATCTGTGTCCCATTCACTGAGAGAGACACTATATGACAAAGAAAGGAGAACTCTACCATTTAAATGCTGTAATTTTGCATAATTTACAATGCATAATAATGCATAATATTAGTATGTAATTAAATGTAATAGTAGCCTCACACATTATTTGTTGTTTGTAGAATGTAGAAGACAATTTTTGTGCCGTTTGTAATAGGAGGATTTTCCACCCGGCAACCACTGCAAGTATATTTCAAACCTGTGGGAAGCACTGCACGAGTAATATTGCAATCGAGAATTTTTTTAAATCGAGTACTCAAATTTAATCAAGGAATCTTGGCATCCCTACTTCAGAGCTTGGCATAACTACAAAACCTTACAGAATATAAGGTAATAATATTCATAATATGTTCAATAATTACAGAATATTTGTGACTTCTCCAAGAATATGTAGATAGTAGATTTGTATAGAAATTGTGCTTGCAAAGAGAAATTTCTACTAGTAAAACATTTTAAAACTCCCAGGGAATTTTAAATTGTGATTTACAGACTTGGGAAAATTGGAATTTCTTACCCAGGAAATGTCAGGGAATTTCGAATTGTTATTTCCAAGAACAGTATAGAACTGTTTGTTTTGTTCACTCAAACCAGCTGCATACATCAAAGCTCCTGCAGTAATACAGAAGTACTGTTTTTGTGATGTCCATTACTTCCTATAATTCTGAAAAACATTCCCAGATGCAGAACTGAGCAGAAACACATTTGACTATTTCTGTTCTACCCGAGTGCTGCTCCCATTTTAGCTTACTTCACTTTTATCCAACTCTTGATGCCAATGTCAAACTGATATTCTGCCTCATCTGTATACGTCACCTCTAGAGCCTATGTTGATAAAAGCTGATTAGGTGACAGTGTATGGAGTTTTACCACCTTGAGATGAGGTTTTACTGCTTTTAAAGCAGTTAAATCACTTAGAAGCATATTAAAGACAGTTTTTCAAGGAAAGGGTTGGTTGCATGCCATTCCTAAATTCCTCATTAGTAAAACTGGAAGCATTTCACAGGGCCTCTATTCATTAGCAAATTGAGCACATTGAGATCTGGTTTCTTCTCTTTTTGACTCTGTGTTATAGTTCAGCGGTCAGGACTCTTTTAGAGCAGGGGTGGGAACCGAAGTTCAGTAATACAACACCAGTTGTGATTAACACATCCCTAATAATAATTGTGATTAACTCATCCCTTCAGGAACAAACACAGCAGTGAGGAAGAGAACAAAATCGAGTTGTGTCGGAGTTGATGACGCAGGATGTACCGATGAGTGCTGTGGTAAAGCGGTTCATAGACAGGGGCTCCAAGTAGAGGGGACCCTCGTAACCCGAGTCCAGCTCTCCTCGTACGTAATCCCTGCAGGAACACCAGTCATTGAGCACGGGTTGTTTGACAATCATGATAAGTACTAAACAGTTGCATTAATGTCAAAATCTGTTTTACTAGTTCTAAAAGACATTGCAACTAGATTTAATGTAAGAGTGTGTACTTGAACTGTCAACAATGGGCGCATTTCAAAACCAATGTGTCATCTCCTTTCCACATCTTGTGTTAGTATACAGTCATGCACAGACCTGGAAAGTTGGTGTCCAGCAAAGAGCAGAAGAGCTGTGAGCACGTAGAGGTAGAGCTGCACCAGGTGTTGCCGGGGTAAAGTCAACAACACCAGACTAAGGATGTAACCTGAAGAAAAGGGAGTCTCAGTTACTGACATGAATTATGATATGCACTGGATTAAATAAAATAAACCAAGTGCTTATGCCATCTTTCTTTAAAATAAAACAAAAACACAAAAATGAAGTTAGTTTGGTTTTAAACTATCCATGAGATAATGACAAATAAGAGCATCCACAATAAAGGATTTTTATTTTTTTAAAAGGTAAATAGCATTTGACAAGTTAGAAACACTCTATGTACTCAAGTTGGTTTCATATGGTCTTGCAAAACTTCTATAAAATAAAAAAAAGGGTTAATTTAATGACTCTAAAATGTCATGTGGTGTAACCATCATGTAAAAAGTAATAACATTTTCCTTACACCTTAAATACATGTGAGTGTACGCATCTTACTCATTCACAAGTTTTAAATTTATTTTTTTTTTATTTATTTTTTTAATAGCATGAATTATGAATCCAAAAATAGCATCGTTTTGGAAACTTGCACCACATGACACAACCTGAGTTTTACAACCTTAAAGGGGATGTCTAATGCCATTTCTTGCATTCTGACTTAATTACAGTGATAAAAGAGTTGGATTCTCATGCACTGAAACATGGCCAGTTTCAAAAAACGAGTTGGACATATGATGGAGTATTTTTGTGCCAAATACACTCCTTCAGGGTGTCTAAGTTTCAGATTTTTTTTTTGAGCATGGCCATGTATGACATCATCGAGGGCAGAATTCCTTGTATGGGCACTTCTCCCAGAAGAGTGCGTGCACACAAACCAAAACGAGAGCAAGAGCCGCCCATCAACATGATTCGGGTTACGGAAGTCGTCGGCAGCGCTGTACAGGGGCATATTCTTCGTACGTCGCTAACTCACTTAGCTGGATTTGACTGATGGCGATTTGGCATGATTTTGGATTGTTTGGTTCTTCGACGCTCATCCTGGACTTGCTGTCATAGCAACAGGTCCGTAAGCTCAAACCTGCTCGGGAGCAGGCTTATTTCATGTAAACAGGATTAGATTGCATCTTTTTAAGCGGAGGTGATGCTTAAAGTCTGTCCCAGCCACTGTTACTTTCCCACAAGAGTACCCTAATGTAAACCAGGGACAATAATAATGATTTAAAAATAAATGTGCAAATAATACTATAATGCCGTGTAGTGTCATAATATAGACACCGACAGTTTTACTCTTTGAGAGATTCATTCGTGAGGGAATAATTAGGTAATTTTTATTGGAGTCTTACACACATGATGTACAGATGTCTATGCCGTACATGCATTTGTGCATTTGCACCGCGACAGATATTATGGGAGTGGCTTGATGAAGCGCAGGAGATGCAGATAACTTGATCTTGACCCTTAAGAAACTTTAATTAATGCTGTCAAATATGCTTCAAAGGTAAATTAGTTGCTAATTACAACATTGAAATAAAAAATTGCCTGTACAAATACTAGAAATTGTGAATATAGCCTAAATAATTGGGTAATCATGTAAAAAAAAAAATAGTGCACATTTCATTTATCTATTATAACATTTATGTCGTTCTTCTGTCATTTATTCGCTTGGCTGTTTCCTTATAAATGTCTAGAAATTCGTCAAGTCTTTTCTCATTCTATGATGTTATTACGTTGCCGTCTTGACTCCAGCCAATCGCTGCATTGCTGATCGTGGTTTCGTGTATCGATACATCTGCCCTTTTCATGGAACACGAGAACACGCAGTAATCTTAGACAATTTAATCCAGATATTTTAATCCAGTCTGCAAATTCGTTTGAAGAACCAAATTAGCCAGAGTTCAGTTATCACGATTAGAAGATATAGCATCTGTCAAATCATCTCAGATGTATTAAGCGAGGTACGAAGAATATGCCCCAGGACTTGATTGTGACAAATGTTTTATAAACAAGGCCCAGGTCGACGTTGGATTTGCAGATTGTTTGAAACGGAAAGATGGAGCGGTCCCAGCGATAAAAGATCCCGGTCATAAGTCGGAACCGCAGGAGGTAAATAAAACTGCATCAAATGTCTGTGTTTTGTTGGTTATTGGCGCGCAAGTGCATATAATATAAACAACACGAATGCATAATGAATCAAAAGTTATCCAGGGATAATGCGATGATGTATTGTGTGTGTTTAAATACATTTTTTTAGCTGACCACCATAAGTGTCTATGTTTATTATGCATGCGACTATTTAGCTCCGCCCACAGCATGCCTCCAGGAGCTCGACTGTTTTCGGAATGAAGCAGTACTGCTGTATTTGTCTTTTATAAATCTGATAAAACTAAAGAATCCGAGATGACCAATGCAATACTACTTTATAGGTACTAGATTAACATGAGAAACTGTGTGTTATGTCCCTTTTAACTAATCTCGCCTTGAAGTCAAATGATCAAATATATTAAGAGACTTCAGTTCTTTCTGTGTTGTTTTCCCCCTGCATGTTGGTCGCACCACATGACTTTGATTTGGCGGATGAACTTAATATTTAGAAAACCAAGTAGTAACAATACTAAAGGATTATGCCAAACTACTTAATCTTTTCTTTTCCATTCTTTTAAATGTTTTTGTTTTCTTCATTATTATATTAGGACAGTCCCCTTACATTTTGTAAATGTATTATTCAATGTAAGCATTTGCTATATTACAGTATACGACTACCTCTGTTATGAGATATTAACTTGCTAACTCTGGAGTTTATGAAACAGAGTATCTGAAACATTGAGATGCAGCTCTGGTTTTTACTGACAATGCTTGCTGAAAATGCTGAAGGATACCATTACAGCAAAGGAAAAGGTATTGATTTCATTAAATCCCATGGGATTAAACAGCATTGTGTTCCATTCACAAAAAAAAAAAAACCTATAGCTATAGACCAGGAATAACTTTAGGGCCAAGTACTGTGTCAATGATATTGGTGGTGTGATCTTTATTGCAGTACCAAGGTGTCTTCAACCCTTCCTGATTAACTGTGTCAGCAGTATCTGTAAGCCACACTAAACCTAAAAGACTGCTCAGGCCAACTGGAAGTTACGCCAAACACCATGACGATTCATCTCCTGAGCTGGCCAGCATGTTCCACTGGAACAGCTCTCTTCTGTAAATATCTTTAGCTGACTGAGCAGGTCTGGGAAAGATTCTTCCATAAAGTAAAACCTAATTTGTATCTGCCTGGCAAACAATTGTCCTTCTTGTGGCTGTTTATGGCCACTGCACCAAACATGCAGAGAGAATGCAGCATATTCAAATAAGATGAAATCTAATATACTGCATTGGGCAGCTGGGTGAGCATCTAGCTTGCAAGGGATCATCTATGAAGCATTTGCTGATGCCTAAATCATTCCGGAAAGTGCAGTGAGAGAAAGCTAGACTAGCTCTGCGACATTAGTGTGTGTGTGTGTGTAGCACAGTGCAGCTGTTCTCTCTATATTGACTTCACCTATCAAAGAATCATTATGCTTACGTAATTATTTACTTGGGTATGAATAAGCAATTGAAAAAGAATATAGAAATTCGCCATTTGGGTAGCTAATTATAAATTAGACTACCCAAAACTCATAATTATAATGAAATTGTTCATATTAAAATATTATATGAATTAAAAAAAAACATTATTTGCATGAAATAATTATTTTTACTTATAAAAAGAAATACTCTACACATTGAATACTTCACAATAGGCTTAAAGACAAAACATGCCAATATTTGCCAAAGGATGAATGCACGCCTCTGATCTGAAGTGCGTTTAGTGGGTTCGT
Organism: Anabarilius grahami; assembly: GCA_003731715.1. Lineage (NCBI taxonomy): Eukaryota > Metazoa > Chordata > Actinopteri > Cypriniformes > Xenocyprididae > Anabarilius > Anabarilius grahami. Next base: position 5,991,538 of record RJVU01059915.1, read on the forward strand.
TTCTCTAGGTATTTTGTGTGTTGAGTCTATGAGACAAAAAAATAAATAAATTCAGAGACACTGAAACCTGCTCGGCTGGATCAAGTGTCCAACACAGGTCATGCAAAGAGAAGGACACTGAGAAGAGAAAAGTGTAGTAGAGATGTGTTTAAGTCACTATTTAAGTCTGTATCATAGTGACAATTTAGCTGGAGGTCACTGAGACACTCTGTTGTTGGTTTTATTCTGTATCAAACTGTATCAAGCGGCGGAAGTGGCATCATGTCGCTGGTCGGCAACTTGCGTTAGAATGCATGATGCATGGTCAGAATAGGGTTCTACGTCAGAACGCCGGCTCAGTATTGGCCGACGCTGTTCACGTGAGCAGCACGACACATGCACGTGATGCTGACGCAGGAGCCGGCCAATAATGAGTCAGCGTTCTGACGCAGAACACAGAAGCTCTGCACAGTGTTTACAACGTCAACAGCGTAGGAGACTGTTAGGGAAGAGAAGAAATTGTTGAATAAAGTCATTATTTTTGTTTTGTTGCGCACAAAAAGTACTCTTGGCGCTTCATAACATTATTTATATACATATTTTAATGATCCCTTTACTACCTTTCAGGGCCTTGAAAGTGGTATTAACATTGCAGTCTATCGGAGGTCAGAAAGCTCTCGGAATTTGTGTTCCGAAGATGAAGGAAGGTCTTATGGGTTTGGACTCTGGAGCGACATGAGGGTGAGTAATTAATGACATAATTTTAATTTTTGGGTGAACTAACCCTTTAAGGTTTCCACTTAACTAACAATAATAAAGAATAATAAACTAAACAAAGCAGGCCTTTGACAAAAGCTCGTTGAATTCATTGCATGCCTCTTTCAGGCAGCTAAGAAAATAAGTGTTTAAGTGACTGACATTTATTTTTAATTAGAGGATTTCTTCTTAAAAGGAATTCACATCCTTGTCACTGGATTTTTAGCAGGTCTTTTTTCAAGGCTGTACACACAGAGATAGAGTGCTGGGTAAATGGAGTAATCAAAACTGTATTTGCAATGCAAAGTTAACTGGCAACCGGATAAAATCTGACACCAGAATGTACTATTAAACATTTACCAATCCATTCATTTCATATAGATGGAACCGCTGTTGGACATGATGCCAACTACAACACATACTTGTAAACACATGATCGAGTGCACAGTATGTTTCTGCTCATTTACTCAATTCATGAAACTTTCGTTGTTGAAATTAAAACATTTAAACGGCGGCTGTCGTAACTTATGACAGATTTATTCAACATTAAATAAGACATCACAAATAAGTAAAAAAAGTAAAAATATGTGATATGCAAAATGCTGCTCTATCTCTCTAATGAGTAGTAGTTGTTCGATATTGATTTTTTGCAGACGGATGTTACTGGAAGCTAGTGATTAGCCTATAAAGTTATAAATATGGATATTTTTCTTACAAAAACGCATCAGAAGGCCTTTATTAACCCCCTGGAGCTGTATGGATTACTTTTATGATGATGGATGCTTTTTTGAGCTTCAAAATCACGGTTACTATTCACTCCCATTATAAAGCAATATTTTTTAATATAACTACAATTGTGTTCATCTGAAAAGAGATAATCATATACACCTAGGATGGCTTGAAGATGAGTAAAATTTTGGGATAATTTTTCATTTTTGGGTGAACTATCCCTTTAAGTTTCATTGAGAGAGACTGTTTTAAGAACAGAAAACACCAAGCACTGTAAGAAACTTCACTTAGCACAAGGGCTGTGATGATAATCGCATTACCGCAGTAATGAGATGCCTACCGCGGTGTTGGGGCCATCACCGTCATCACCGCACGATTCTATGGTAACCAAGAGCTCCTGCACTCATCAGATTCATGCGGCTGCAGCTTGTTTGTGGTAACGGCGAAAAGAATGGTTTGTTGAACATCCGCGAAAATTTTAAAGTTTGTAAAATAGTGACTGGACTTAAACATCCTTTTATTAAAACTGGTGCTCTGCTGTGCCAAGAGACATTTCGAAAGATTTCACCAGTTACTATGTTTACGGCAGATCTGTGCTTTATTTTCATCTACATTATTAAGTGATTCCATAAATCGTCTGCGTTTTTTGAAGCCATACAAATTATGCCACTGAACAAATATGATGAAAAAAGCACTGCTGCATTATTATAACATCAGTATTTTTATTTATTTTAAAAGAAACATCTAAAAGCAATACGCCCATCTCAAATAACTCGGCCAATACCGGGCATTGCATTTGAGCATGAAACTAAACACTGATATGCAGCGCATTCAGCATGTTAATAAATGCTGATATCCCAACCCAACGCATCCTGTATTAGATTAATCAGATGTAAATATTACAACTTCATCTGCAAAAAGTTCGAAAATGCAAACGTGAGCTTGACCGAAAGTGTCAATTGTGCTTTATCTCCAATTGCACTTTAAAAAGTGTCACTATTGTAATTTGTTTATTTATTCTAATATTTCAGCAGTATTTTGGATTCAATTTGCACTTTCTGATCAACCAAAATGTTATTTTACAGTATGAAAAACACTGATGATTATTGCTAAATTAATTATGAATAGAATTTAAAGGATATTTTCATCACAAGATAAAAGCTTGGCACTGCACAGCTTGCATTGAACTGTATTTTCATCTATCTTGTCAAAGTGAAGCCAGACATCACTACTACGTGACTTCGAGGCCACGCTGTGGCAAGCTAAACAATCAGAGCGCCACCCAAAGTGCTGCTATAACCAATCAGGAGAAAAAAAAAAATATTTCGATCATTGTTTACACGATCGATCGTCGCGGTCACAGTCGAGTACTCGATCGCTTTTGCACATCCCTAGTATTAATGGTGAATTTTCGCTCAGACTACGAAAGATGAATTTCAGCATAATATGCTGATAACGGTAGGCTATTCTAACTGTCTTAATTTATTCCATTATTTCTCGTGGCCTGTAAATATAGTGAAACAAATGAGAAGAATTATATTTTGTGTTAAACAGGTTGTTGTTTTTTAAAGTCGGTGCTTTAAGTAAAGCTGCTCTTAATTTTCATTGATGACTGCAGTGTTAGGAAATATTATAGACTGTTAATAATTTTTATTATAGGCCTTAAATTCATTGTATAATACACCTAAACAAATGTTTAAAATATTTTCTAAGAGGAGCTAATAGCCTAATCTTCTATTATCCTCACAGCACATCAGTTATGCAGTGATGCACTATGAAATTATTGCCAAACCGTGTGATTTGTTGCTTCTTCACAGCGGTAAGAAAAAATCCCATACCGTCACAGCCCTACTTAGCACACCATTATCTTTGTGTCCCTGTAACATCTGTGTCTGCAGAGCATGTTTTCTCTGCAGCTGGCCTTACTGTTATCAGACTGAGGAGCCAACTTTCATCCAAGCATGTGAATATTCTTGTTTTTCCAACATGAGCATGTGAAACAATATAAACACAACCCTACGCCGACTCGAGTGTATATACGTTCTGTACGATAATTGGTGAAGCCTGCTTAATTAGTGGTTTGTTTTGTTCACTCTAAGCTTAAATGCTTTTGTTGTATATTTTTTTGTTTACACACATTGTTTAATGTTCTCACCTAAAAGAAAACTTCAAGATATGTTTATTATATTTATATTATCCTTGTTATGTATATTGTCTAAATTTGGATTTGTCCGTGCACGTTTTTTTTACCCTTATAGACGAAGTTCCCACTGACAAGCATTATAGGACTGACAGACTGCAACGGTTGGAGTTAAAAATCATCATTTGTGTTCTACTGAAGAATCTAAGTCACCTACATCTTAGATGCCCTGGGGGTAAGAAGATAAGCATCAAATTTTTATTTTTGGGTGAACTATCCCTTTAATTTCAGCTTGCAGTTCTATAGTTTAATTACTGCTTTAATGACTAACAAACTAGACTGTTCCCATCATAAAAAAATCTTCCCAACTTCTGACTCTGCGTTTCCACTGGCCCATTACAAGAGGACTCCAGCCAGAGTACAAACACTGCACTAGCACTGTGTTTTTCTTCAGCAGAGAGCACAGACGGCCAAGAAAACAAGCGTGTGTGCACACAAAAGACATTAATGAGTGTGGAACATCAGCTTTACTAGCACAAACCATGAAGCTACACTTTAAAATTGCATTTTTACATTTTATGAAGAAAATACACACGTGACTCGCCCACACAAAACTCGCCAGGGTGTTGCTGCATTGGTATTATGGGTGGCCCACCCACCAAGTCTAGATGTGATTCAGATCCATCTTTGACTGTGTTGCCCATTTTATCATATACCAGGTATAATTCATAAGTCTGATCAGTTATAAAAGTAATAACTGCACCATTGAGCCATCATTTATGCTTTTCCCCATAATTAAAAGGAATAGTTCACCCAAAAATGAAATTTATCCTATGATTTACTCACCCTCAAGCCATCCTAGGTGTTTATGACTATCTTCTTTCAGACAAACACAATCGGAGATATATTTAAAAATATCCTGGCTCTTCCCAGCTTTATAATGGTAGTGAATGGGGGGCCAAATTTTGAAGCCCCCAAAAAATGCATCCATCCATCATAAATATAATCCACATGGCTCCAGGGGTTTATTAAAGGCCTTTTGAAGTGAAGCAATGAGTTAACTATAATAACTAGCTTCCTGCAGGCAGCCATACGCATTTATTTGCGACGGAAGAGTAACCCCTGACCCGACGTATGACATAGTGGCGAACGCGAAAGCTCAGGGGATAGAGCAAAATAAAACACTGGTCACAAATTAGAAGTCTAAAATTATAAATTTTGAAGAGAAATGTTGGAGGATTTCGATATAAGAGAAGAGGAGATTGAGTTTGTTGCCCAGCCCTATTTGTTTGAACCACGAGAGACGTCTAAGCTTAGGCTACTCCTCCATCGCGTCAGGGGGTTACTTTTGTGGCACAAGTCGATTTGCGCAGTATGCGTATGGTCGTCTGCCTGAAGCTAGTTATTTTAGATCATAAAGTTTTAAATATGGATATTTTTCTCACATAAACCCATCGCTTCGCTTCAGAAGGCCTTTATTAACCCCCTGGGGTCGTATGGATTATATTTATAATGGATGGATGCGTTTTTGGGGGGCTTCAAAATGTCACTAGCCCTTCACTAGCATTATAAAGCTTGCAAGAGCCAGGACATTTTTAAATATATCTCTGATTGTGTTCGTCTGAAAGAAGAAAGTCATATACACCAAAGATGGCTTGAGGGTGAGTAAATCATGGGATCATTTTTGAGTGAACTATCCCTTTAAAGCCCAAAGTTAAGAAAACCAATGCCAAGTTCACACAACAACAGAATACGGTTGTCAGTTATGCATTTTAGTCCTTAATACAGTTATGTTCACACACAGTTCAGTTATTTACGGGAGTGAAAACTGCATTCTATAAACAAACTCACACCCGTACATTTTTAGGACTCACAACTGCATTCTCGGAAAACCTGGACTAGACAACTACTTGACTGTCACGTCATACAGTGCGAGAGAGCTGCTTTGTGCTGCACAAGCATGTCTTCCATGTGTTGCAGGTTTTCATGTTTGGTTTCAGTAACTTACAGTGATGGAGATATGAGCTGTGTGTGATCTGAAGGTTTTAGATCCAGTCACTGTTCTCCATTTGAGCTGCTCCCGTCAGTTTTGTGTTTTATGCAAGACTCACTTACACTGCTTTCCAACCAAATATAAACGCTGTTGTCAGCTAATGAAGATTTGATGGATGATGGATCGAATTGATGGATTCGATTGGATTGTCAGGTGATAAGACTTTTCAGTTTTATGGACGTTGCCATCTTTGATGTTACTTTGGTCACTGCAGCTAATGTTACTGATAAGAGAAAACTGGTTTGACTCCTGTTGCACATTCATACAGACAGTATTTGAGACACTACTGCAAGTTGCTGTGTGAAAGAGACATTGTGAACGTAGCTTATAAGTTCTTGCGAACAGCATTTCCAGGTCAATGTCATTCAGCGCTTGTTGTATAGACAGGGAGTGGTTGCTTGTTGTGTTTGGACCTACCGACATAATGCAGGTACAGGGCTATATATTTGTACTGGAAGAGGGGGTTATTGTTGAGACTGCTCCTCTGGATCTTCTGGAAGAAGGAGCTGACGTCCCATCGGTACAGCACCTCCAGCAGCATGATGCTGGGGATCCGCAGACCCACGTTCAGAACCGCTTCCACACGGGTCTTCATTGCCATGACCAGCAGGGCACCAAACAGGCCTGAACTCCAACTGAGAGAGAAACATAGCTTTGAAGATATAAATCATGATTTATGACAAGAACATAAATGTATGAACACTGTATATTTCCATCTGAAATTCTACAAAAAAGCAGGTGCTAGAGTGGAGTATTAATATGCATGAGTATAATTGTATGAGTTAGATAAATCTTATGCTCAACGAGGCTGTATTAATTTGATCAAAAAAATACAGTCAACAGTAATATTGTGAAACTGTATTACCATTTAAAAAAAAAAAAAAAATTATTTGAATCCATTTTAAAATGTAAATCATTCCTGTGATGGTAAAGCTGAATGTTCAGCATCATCACATGATCCTTCAGAAATTAATCTTATATGTTGATTTGCTGCTCAAGAAACATTTCTTATTATTATCAATGCTGAAATCAGTTGCTAATATTTCAGTGGAAACCATGACATTAATACTTTTATTTAGCAAGGATGTTTTAAATTCATCAAAAAACACAGTAAAGACATTTATAATTTTACAAATGATTTCTACTTCAAATGAATGCTGTTCATTGAACTTTCTTTTCGTCAAAGAACACTGAAAAAATGTATATTTGTATATATAGCAACAAAAACTGTTTTCAAAATTGATAATACCACGGTTCATATCTTTCCGAAACCATGGTAATACAAGGTACTTTTAGTAAGTAACGACACACCTACTTCTCTTATTACCACATGATGGAAAACCACTACACTTACATAACATACTGCTTTAGCCAACAATATAGTAAAATAATTGTGCTGTAACAAGCAAATAGTGTTGAATTTCGCATCTTTAAACTCAAGTGGATTAGTTATTTTTATGCCTGTCGTGTTAAACGTGCTTGAACTCTAGTAACCCCGACACATCAACAGTCACACCGTTTAAAAAAACAGGACACTGATGAAATATTGAATAGATGAACCTTATATAAACTTATTATACAGATAAGACGACAGAGTACAGGTTTAAACGTAAACCTGAACAATAATGACGGACTTTAGTTTGCTGTAGCGAGTTTGTGCTGACTAAAGGATATAATCTTAATGCTAATGATTCGTTAAACTTTATATATAACCGCTTTAGTGGTCTTAAAACATTAGCGAATAACGTTTTGAGGTAAATGTTAAGTATGTAGCGTTAACTAATTATTATCTGCACAGCTAACAGCATTACAGAACTGTGTCCGTTATTCCCTTACAAACGCTTCGATAGTTGTAATATAAATAGACTTACGTGTTGTTTAATCACTTCACGCTGTTAGATTTCGTATTGGGCTGCTCCTCTGGCTGAATATAAACCATTTTAGCTCAGACGTCTCGACGTTATCCGTTTGTTACGGTCAAATTACAAGCAGAAGAGACGAAGCATCTAAATTCACTTACTCCATCGAGCAGCCATTACACACCGTTTGACTTTCCACTGCGCATGCGCAATGTTGACCTAAGCTGAGCCACTAGAGGGCGGTTATCTCACACCAATTCTACTATGGCGAAGGCTTGACTATAAAACATATTTTTATTGACAAATACAGTAGAGATGAGACAAGAAATTGCTAAGAAGAGAAAGGAGGAATGGGATCGAGGACAGAAATCGAATCTGAGTCTTCCGCGAGAGCTTCCAGGTGAATACAAGGTATCCAGTGCTATCTCTACGGATCTGTTATGAATATTAATTAATCATTGACGTTCTACGTAATCTTCCTGAAGCGTCGTAACGTAATTTATATTCATGAGCAAAAGATTCGTAATTTGCATTCTCAATATTTGCATTCTCAACATCAGCAGACGGTAATATAATGCTCGCTAATGTGTTTTAGACTCTGCTTTTATATTATTCATAGCCTACTTAAAGGGATAGTTCACCCAAAAATGAAATTCTGTCATCACTCACCCTCAAGTTGTTCCAAACCTGTGAAGAAGATATTTTGAAGAATATTGAAAAAACTGTTGATGGGCCCCATAGACGTCCACAGAATGGAAAATAAATAAATAAATATTATGGAAGTGAATGGGGTCCATCAACTGTTTAGTCACTGACATTCTTCAAAATATCTTCTTTTGTATTCAGCAAAAGGAAGTAATTCATACAGGTTGGAATAATTTGAGGGTGAGTAAATGATGACAGAATTTTCATTTTTGGGTGAACTATCCCTTTAATTCTGGATCTTTATCAGACATAATACATAGTTAAAGTCCCCCTGAAATCAAAATTTAAGTTTTTTGGCTTTTAGTATGAATATGTTAATATGAATAAGCTGGTGTGTTCCAAAACAATGACAAAATTCGCATTTAGGAGATATAAGCATTCAGAACTTACAACCTCACACTTCCGCTAAAATGGATCACAGATTTTCATGACATCACATCGCACTTCAGTTTCTTGTCAAATCTTCTGTCCAATCAAATGCACTCTAGAATCTGAAGTCCCTCCCCCTCCTACACTCATACAGACGCTGAAGCCTCGGCTGAAATCGGTCATTTGCTCACACATTTACTAGTTTCTACATGGTGAATGGCACATAGTGCACTATATAGAGATAAATATGCTTTCCTTTGACGCGAATGAAGTCCGTATTCGCGGTAGTGTCACATGAACCACTGCAGCGCGAGCACAGTCTGCTCCGGTCCAGAGACACGAGAGCACAGAGCGGATCATATGCGCGAGTCGGCACAGACCACAAAAGGTATCGGACCCATTTGAATTCTGCACAGAATGATGTATTTTAAAGTGATATGGAGGGCATTATGAGGAGAAACGGTTAGAGATTAGAAGGAAACTGAGGTTTTACAGAGTCTGACGGCTCTGGCGAGCTGTAACATAAACGAAACACTATTGGCTATTTTTTTTAAAAAGGGGCGGGGCTGTTCAATATATCGCCCTGTCTTCCTGTTTCAGTTTAAATTACGTCATCACATTGAATAATGCTGCACGTTCCAACACTCTTCAGTTGGCCTTTAAGGCGAGACACTGCAGGTGAAGAGGGTAAAAAAACAAAAAATTTATAGTTATCACCATACTTCCCCAGTGGATTGATTACAATAAGAATTGCAAACAATTTTTGTATTACAAGTTTTGTACAATTTTATTTTTAATATGCAAATGAGGCATTATTTACTTAAAAATGTGCTAATTTGCATACATTTCTAGAACAAAAATCTGAACACTGGATGAAGTCAGGTTCAGAATTTCTGTTTAATTTTTTATTTTAATTTTGACCTATTAGATTCAAAGATTTTTGGGGGTATCTCTTTTTATCACTCCATAATTCTGAAAATACTTGAAAAAAGTAGGGGAGAGCGGGGTAAGTTGTCACACTTTTCACACTGTCTAACATTTACTGAGCACCATACATCACAATGGTATAAATGTCATACCAAATGAAAGAAGGAAGTCTTGGGCACATATGTTGTATTCATTACATTTTCATATCTTATCTCATTACGGAGTTGTAGACTGTTGAATAGAGAATGTGCACTTGTGACAGTTTGCCCCATCGGCGGGTAAGTTGTCACACTAGATCATCTAAAAATAAGAACACAAATACTTTATTGTTATTATTGATTTTAATTTTTAAATTCAAACCAGAACTGGAAATATAAACAATCATGCCTAGAGAATTTGGAAAAACAATTATTTCAATCCAAACAATACACAGTTCAATCAAAATACATTAAGTGGCAAGATCACTTTACTTTGAACTTTAAACTCAAACTTTCTCTGGCTTGCACATAGATCCATGATAACCGAATGGAATACTGCAGATAACTCGCTTAACTTAACATGTTTAATCTCTGAACATAACTGACTTAACATGTTGAACCTCTTTTTTGAGCATGTTCTATGTGTTTATTTGTGCTGGGGCAAGTTGTCACATGTGACGAGTTGCCCCAAAGTCATTGAGACAACTTGCCCCAAACTGTCATGTGTGCTAATGTTGGCTAAATCTCAAGGTTCGCTCAACATAGCACGTCAGCTAAAGTATCAAAAGACACGTTATTGTCTCCTCTGTGTTGTGCAAAATAATAATTTTTAACATTCATACCTAACAAAGTTGTATTGCATAAAATTTAAAGTGCAATTTTTTACTTTTTAAGCCAAAAAATAGGAAAATTGTGCTAACCTCAGATTAGAGCGATCTTGACCACATGTGAACAGGAAATTGACTATAGAAGAAGAAGTCACACAAAGTGGCTATTTGATTTTTGAGATAGAGCCTCTAGTTTTGGAGTTATGAAGAGTGTGACAACTTACCGCTCTCCCCTACATTTTCACAGTTTTTCTTTGAAATAAAATGTTGTATATAATCTATCAAATTATATAGCCCATGAACAAATCCCTCTGTAAAAACAGAATATAGATAGGAATAAAACTGTTACGTTTGGTGAATGTAAGTGCTTCTGAAGTGGAGATGTATGGCTCACTGTAGGAGAAAAAACTCATTTTGAGAAAACGGCCTTTAAAATACGTATTGTAATTGAAATAGATAGACACAAATAGATAAAGTGCCAAAAAAAATAAATGCTTAAAGTTGGATTTTAGTCTGAAAAAAGAAAAACACTTTATTAAAAAAAAAAAAAAAAATCTCAAAACGCGTTTTAGCCTAAAGTGTCTCGTCTTAGACAACGAATCTGTTAAATATTGAGTGAATAAATATTACGGTGCCCATATATTTATTTCATTCCTGTCCCATGTTTTCAATAGAGGGTATGCACGTGACGTCACCGTCGACCGTTAGGACTGCGTTCACACTGAGAGGCAAAAGACTGAGCGGCAGCATTGGTCTTCAGCGTGAATGTCGCGAAAAACACACAAAACACATCCAAAACGGGAAAGAGCTTTGTGATTGACTGTACAACTAGCTTTGACACAAAACCTGAGGTATATATTTAAAAACTGCCCAAAGCGACAGAAAAAAAAGCAAATGGATCACTGCAATTCACAGAAACAGCTGGACTCCAGCAGAGAAACATGGATTTGCAGTTATCATTTTGTGTCAAATTGTTGGATTTTGAGGTAAAATCATACCGTATATATTGTATTGTTATATATTGTGTTGACAACTCATCAATTAAATATTTTCCATCTTATATTCTGCATAATTGGGTGATTTTAAATAACAACACTGACAAAAACTATACTATTAAACTATACAAGTTTTAGGGCTGGACAATATGACGATATAACATTGATATAAGTGATCACTCGGATTTAAACCTACCTATATTGTAGTTATATAAAATATTCACAGGCAGATTTGCTTTATGTGTTTCCCCGCCGTCGAAATCAGGCACATATAAATGTCAGGAAACATGATTCCTGGCTGCCTGTCAATATCCATGGATTAGGTTTATTTGACAAGTTGTAAGGAACACTTTCGAGTTCAACCTTTAGTGTAATTCGTTTGTTTTACTCCCGTTTTCGCAGTTTCCCCTATTAAATCCAGTCACGCAGCAGTTCTTTTGCCACTCAGTCCAGCTGAGGGAGCGCGCTTTCGGCGGGAAAGTGACGTCGATGCATATTCACGCAAAGATAGAGCAGGAATTTCTCAAAGCACCCGCACAGTCTCACGAATTAATATTGCCGGTAGGTGGCACTCGTGCACTAAACACTGTTTTTTAAACAACACTCAATTGTTCTTTGAATAAAAGGAAAATATTTATATTTTATATTTGTTATAAATTACATTATTGAATATCTAATATAACTTAATAGCCTACTGTTATCATATATCACCTAATTTTGTCTGTTTTAAGACTTGCTTGCAACACTTGCTGATGGAAATTTATTGAGCCTATTTTTTTCTTCCTCATTGTGTTTTTTTGTCAAAGATTTTTAATGTCTAATATAAATAAGAATATAGTAAGATCGAGCATAATATAAGCCTAATATTTTAGCCAAATGAAAAACAAGCCAATATTAGGCTATTATTTTGCCCTTTGTGTTTAACTAGAACTTAAATTAAACGTTTTAATCTAAACTCTCTGCATAACGTTAGACGTTCCGTCGCGTTTAGCTGATTTTTTTCAGCGTTGCGTTTTTAAAGACGTCATGTCAAGTCAAAAAGAACGCGTCTTGAAACCCTAGCGTTGTTTTTCTAGCATTTTTTATTAAACCATGTACAAAATGAGTACAAACGTATAGGCTACGATCTCACATATAAAAAGTGCCTCATGTGTCTTTCTTGGTTTTTGTTTTCTAAATTCATTTAAATCAGATCAGCTCCACATTGTTTCATTTCGGCGTTCTGTGCCATCCTGTTGCGCTCTTGTGAACGCGTCTTGTGTGAACGCCCCCTGTCTTCAGCGTGCGCACAGAGAGATGCGTTTGTCATCGCTGCCATGTTCACTCTAGTGCACTTGTTACGCGGATGTTGAGGAAGTGGTGGTTAGTGGCATTTGGATGAGTATCATCCGCTCTTGATTCAGTACCGTGAGAAAACGAATCAAATGCCGCGCTGCTATGGACGCGATCGGCGTGTCGCACACGGATCCGCTCGATGACTATGAGCTGATTCACCGCATAGGCAGCGGGACATACGGAGATGTGTTTAAGGTAGGACAACGACAAAAGTGTCTTAGAAAAACGATTTCCGTAAACATCTTGTGCAAATAAAGCTCTCACGCTCTTTGTGCCAAAAGATGCAAAAATGCAATAACCCAAATTTCCATCCCAGATCTTTATCTTTTCTTTCTTTCTTTCTTTCTTTCTTTCTTTCTTTCTTTCTTTCTTTCTTTCTTTCTTTCTTTCTTTCTTTCTTTCTTTCTTTCTTTCTTTCTTTCTCAGCAATGGCTAATATGTCAAATTACCACAGATTTCCCAGCTAACAAAAATATGTTATGAGAACGTTTTGCAAACGTTCCCATTGAGTTATGAAAACGTCATGGGAATGTTACTTTTATTAGTAACATTTAAAAAAATGACAAACGTCCAGCTAAAGCATTTCAGAAAAAAATGTCCCATGAGCAATGTACTATAAATCATGTTTTTGTGCTAACGTTTGAAGAACATTATCAAGTTTGAACGAACGTTACTGCAAGAACGTTTGTTCATAACTCTGAGAGAACCTTGCCAGAACGTAAAGTTCTGAGAACTTTGTTGTTCCCTGTTAGCTGGGTTAATTGTAAACATGTAAATAGCATGGCATTTTGGCTAGTCTGTGTTAACCTTGCTAAAAGGGATGAGTTTCTGCAATCATGTGTTGCTGCAAAATCTCTTGGTTGCTGGTCTAAGATGGTCTGTCAGCAAATTTTCATCTTACATTTTCCAAAAAATTTTATCGCAGGGCAATCTGCTATTAGGCTCATGAGACAGATACCACATTTTAGTACCTTAGTTTTTGCAACACTGTTGATTGTGCTTTTAAACTGGAATAGTATATCTTGATATGTAATATATTATGAATGTGCATTAAAGGGATAGTTCAGCCAAAAATGATTTTACTCGCCATCATTTACTCACCCTCAAGTTCTCCAAACCTGTACGAGTTTCTTTCTTCTGTTGAACACATATTTTAAAGAATGTCGGTAACCAAACAGTTGATGGACCCCATTGACTTCCGTATTATTATTATTATTACACCCATACTATGGAAGTCAATGGGGTCCATCAACTGTTTGGTTCTTCAAAATATCTTCTTTTGTGTTCAGCAGATGAAAGAAGTTCATACAGGTTTGGAACAACTTCCCTGACAGCAACATAGTGTCGGCCCTGATCCGGCCCACATCTGGTCCGCATGTAGTCCACATGTACCAGATGTGGGCCGGATCTGGGCCACACTATGTTGCTTTAAATGATGACAGAATTTTCTTTTTTTTTTGGTAAACTATGTGTGTACTACAGTGTGAGGTGTGATGTGTGTACTATCTGACCATGTTACTACTATGACTTCAGCTTTCACACCCCATTGACTTTGAAGTTCAGTAACGCCCATGTGGCTCTGGCATGTTTAACACCATACAAAAACATGCGATTCTGCACACACTGTGGATCGCTTCTTCATAAGAGTGAAACCACGATACTGAACTGGTATGGATTGTTTTTCCTTTCTATGAATTGAACTGGTTATAGTGGCATAGTGTGTAACTGAAGTAACAGGGTGTGCAAAACATTTTCTTTTTTTGCATATGAGGAAGCAAATAGTATAAAGATTTGCAAACTCTGTCTGTATGCAGATTTTGCCATGCTGAAATGTTCAGTGACCTTGTGCCCCAATTGGGTGGATTGTCCATTTATATCACTCTGCCTGAACAAACATGAATCATGGCCTTGATAACGGAGAAAGTCACATTACAGGATGTGATTTAGTTCAGCAGGAAAGAAAACAGGAAATGAGCACTGCTACTTTTTTTCATCTCTACTTCACCTTTCCAGTGTCTGCTGATCCATTATTGGCTGCTGGTTACCGTGGTTACAGGCAGACAGCTTCATTTTTCTGTCTTGCGTAGACCACACTGGCACATAATGTGCTTTACAAAACGTATGATGGTTTTCAGTGGTGGCAGATGTTTTGACTTGCTGTTGTCGCATTTTTTAAGGGCAGTGTCCTTGTGATGTATTGAATGAGACGATCATATTTTTTTCATTGTTAATATATTATAAGGCCTTTAAAAGGTAGAACTGAAACCCAGTCAATTGTCAAAGAGGTGGCATGTATTTGTGATTGTATAAAAATACTTGTGGCTCTTTATGATCCAGTAACAACCACAAAAACAATGTAGGAACTTGAAAGTGACACAACAGTTTGACTGATGCAAAGGTTTGA
Organism: Anabarilius grahami; assembly: GCA_003731715.1. Classification (NCBI taxonomy): domain Eukaryota; kingdom Metazoa; phylum Chordata; class Actinopteri; order Cypriniformes; family Xenocyprididae; genus Anabarilius; species Anabarilius grahami. The sequence goes on from RJVU01059915.1 coordinate 6,006,594, forward strand.
TGTCAACATGCATTGCTTATTTGTAGAAGCACAATGAAATTAAACTCATCTGCATAAAGCTAACTTTGTTTCTCTGTCCTTATAGGCCCGTAGCATTAAGACTTCAGTCATCGCAGCTATTAAAGTGGTCAAACTGGACCCTGGTAGGTCATAAACTATTTTTTTTATAAAATCTAATTTGCATTGTATCGATATAGTGATGCATATTATGGTTTGGCCTTTTCAGTAGATGTGGGTCATATTGAGTGGTCTAATGTAAACAAATGTTACAAAATTAGTGAAATTATATACATTCTAGGCAATATTTAGTCAAAAGAGTCTTTAAACTCATTACTTCTCTTGCAACTGTTGACATTTGCTTTTTTTCCTCTAATGTAAGTCTATGGGATTCCTATGAAAGCTTGTTTCCGCCTCGAAAAAAAAAAAAAAGATAATTGCGACTTTTTATCTCACAATTACGACTTATATCTCGCAATTCTGACTTTTCTTCTTGTAGTTGCAAGTTTATATCTCGCAATTATTACTTTTTTCTTGTAATTGCGAGTTTATATCTCGCAATTATTACTTTTTTCTCGTAGTTGCGAGTTTATATTTCGCAATTCTGGCTTTTTTTCTCGTAGTTGCGAGTTTATATCTCGCAATTATGACTTTTTTCTCGTAGTTGCGAGTTTATATTTCGCAATTCTGGCTTTTTTTCTCGTAGTTGCGAGTTTATGTCTCGCAATTATGACTTTTTTCTAGTAGTTGCGAGTTTATATTTCGCAAATCTGGCTTTTTTTCTTGTAGTTGCGAGTTTATATCTCGCAATTATGACTTTTTTTCTTGTAGTTGCGAGTTTATATCTCGCAATTATGACTTTTTTCTCTCATAGTTGCGAGTTTATATTTTGCAAATCTGGCTTTTTTCCTTGTAGTTACGAGTTTATATTTTGCAAATCTGGCTTTTTTCTTGTAGTTGCGAGTTTATATTTTGCAAATCTGTCTTTTTTCCTTGTAGTTACGAGTTTATATTTCGCAAATCTGGCTTTTTTCCTTGTAGTTGCGAGTTTATATCTCGCAATTCTGACTTTTTTCTCATAGTTGCAAGTTTATATTTTGCAAATCTGGCTTTTTTCCTTGTAGTTGCGAGTTTATATCTCGCAATTCTGACTTTTTTTTCCTCATAGTTGCGAGTTTATATTTTGCAAATGTGGCTTTTTTCTCGTAGTTGCGAGTTTATATCTCACAATTCTGACTTTTTTTCTCATAGTTGCAAGTTTATATTTCGCAAATCTGGCTTTTATTCTCATGGTTGCGAGTTTATATCTTGCAATTCTGACTTTTTTTCTCATGGTTGATCTGGCTTTTATTCTCATGGTTGCGAGTTTATATCTTGCAATTCTGACTTTTTTTCTCATGGTTGCGAGTTTATATTTCGCAAATCTGGCTTTTTTTTCTTGTAGTTGCGAGTTTATATCTCACAATTCTGACTTTTTTTTCATAGTTGCAAGTTTATTTTTTGCAAATCTGGCGGAAACAAGCTTCCATAAATTTCTGTTTGTTTAAATAGTTTTAAACTATCCACTACAGCAGGGATTCCTGAACTTTTTTTGTCAGCCGAACCCCTCTGACCTAAATTATTTACTTCATGTACCCCTTGACATTTTATATAGTTTAGATAGTTCAAACAAAAAACATAGTAAAACTAACCCACATCCATTTAAAAAAAATAAATAAAAATGTATGAACATTTTGAAGCAGGACTAGCTCTTCATCAACCCCAGTTTGGGAAACCCTTCACTACAGAAATAACTCAAAAATACAGTAAAATGTTTTTGCCAGTTCACTTATCATAACAAGGTACCCAGAGAGGACACATATGGTATTTTTTATCTTTTACATAAATCTCAGTCTCCCAAAATGTGTTGCCGTGTAAATGAACGGTTAACATTTTTAGTGTCGTCCAACACTGATTATCTCAACATTGATTCTTTGTTGTTTTTTTTGTTTTTGAGCTTCCAAACTGAAGATATCCATCTCAACACATTGACACATATTCAGATTTTAAAACTGAACAGGATTAGAAAAGCCAGCAGCTGCAACTTTTACTATCTTAATATATCTTTAGAGATCCATGTTTTATGGTTGTAAATTCAATTGGAACTGAACTGCAGCATCTGAATTTCAGCTCAATCTATTAATCCCAGTAAATCCTGCTGTTGTTTTGTTTTGTTTTTGAGGCAGAATGTTGATAGCATGATATCAAAGCAGAATCAAACAAGATTACAGACAAGTCCTCTGTTTCTTTTCCTGTCAGGTGATGATATTTCAAGCATTCAACATGAGATAACCATGATGAAGGATTGCACTCACAAAAATATTGTCGCCTATTTCGGCAGCTACCTCAGGTTAGTCCCGCAGGAAACTAATACTGCAGTTTGCAGAAAACTGAAGTAAAACTAACAATGAACTTCTTCATATTCCACAGAAATAACAAGTTATGGATCTGCATGGAATTCTGTGGAGGAGGATCATTGCAGGACATTTACCATGGTACAATCCAAAGATTGACATATCTCTAATGCAATAATTAAAGTGATACATGAATGCATATAATTTCAATTACTGTACATAGATGACATTATTAGCAGCACCGCAAATAGTTTGATAATCGATTAATCTATCAATGATTTTTATTTAATTATTTATTTATTTTGCTTAAACGATTGATTGGATAAAAAAGCTGAAGTTGTGATGTTTAATGGTTTCAAAACCAAGATGTGTCATATGTTGTTTCCGTATTTATAGGGTCATGCAGTTTACAGTGGTTTCTGTTGTTATTTATATTGCCTGAAAGAGGATTAATGCTCATATGGTATTTTGTCAGTCTGAATAAGGTCATTGTGTTTCCCCAGTCACTGGTCCTTTGAAAGAGAGACAGATAGCTTATGTGAGCAGAGAGACACTTCAGGTGAGCATGCATTCAAGTTTTTCATCACTTAAGGTTCATGGCACAATAGGAAGGGATTTTAATCTTATATACAGTATACACTCAATTGTTAACCCAACGTTTGGATTTGTCCATATTTGACACAAATTTGGGTTGAAACGTCCCAGCATTTTTTAGAGTGTATGTTTTTTATTAATCTAAAAGGTTTTTGTCTTGGCATTAGCTTGTTTGTTGTCTTTCCTTAAAGGGATAGTTCACCCAAAAATAAAAATTATCCCATGATTTACTCACCCTCAAGCCATCCTTCTTTCAGTTATATTAAAAATATCCTGGCTTTTCCAAGCTTTATAATGGTAGTGAATGGGGGACGCAATTTTGAAGCCCAAAAACAATGCATCCATCCATCATAAAAATAATCCATGCGGCTCCAGGGGGTTAATAAAGGCCTTCTGAAGTGAATCGATGGGTTTTTGTAAGAAAAATATCCATGTTTAAAACTTTATAATCTAAAATAACTAGCTTCCAGGAAAAACGTCCATATGTTAATTACTAATCCGTGTTAAAGGTTAGTAAAAATGTAAAAAATTAAACTAGTGTGTAAAGCTAATTTATCCCGTATATTTCACAATTGTTTTCTATTTGTTTACAGGGACTACATCATCTCCATCATGCGGGAAAAATGCATAGAGACATAAAAGTAATTTTACAAATCAATAAGCCATTATTGCCTATAACCATGTTGCCATGCAGTGTGTTTGAAATACATTAGTAGAGTTCATTACCTGTACAGTATATGAGTGAGCCTCTCTATAGCACAATAGTGCATGTGCGATGATAGCTTGGGTCTGATAGCGTGGATGTGCTCATTGTGTCATTCTTGATTGCCCACAGGGTGCCAACATTCTTTTGACAGAGCGAGGAGATGTCAAACTAGGTCAGTCAGGGTTTACCCCTGTCTCAGACACACACATGCATATATTAACTAATACTCTATAAATCTCTTAAATGTGGCCTTTTGTCTCCCCTCTGTCTGTCAGCGGATTTTGGAGTGGCAGCTGAGATCAACGCATCTGTTGCAAAGAGAAAGTCCTTCATCGGGACGCCATACTGGTGAGTCACCAAGATATGCTACTTTTGTAAAAACTTCTTTTACACTACCGGTCAAAAGATAACACTGCATTTATTTCAATAAAAATACAGTAAAAACTTTGTAATATTGTGAAATTTTACTGTTTAGTAATATAAAAGTGCAGTAAGTGATTTCTGAGAATCGTTGTTGAACACTGCTGATATTTGAAATCAACCTAAACAAACACACCCCTCCCTTCATTGCTCCTCCTCCAAAATGCACAAACATGCAGTACAAGAGTGGATGTCTCTATCTTAGCAGAAGGGAAGCAAAATAAAGCTTTGCGAAAAATAAAACATACAGTACACAAGTATTTACAAGTTTGTTGTTAGTCACCAGCAGCACACACACATTCCTGTGATTAATTTACAGTATATTTATTACTGCAGTCTTCATTGTCACATGATCCTTCAGAAATCATTCTAACGCCTGTTTCACACTGCAAGCGTGAGCGGCGCGTGACCAGCGCGTGAGCGGCGCGTGAGCTTAACTACATCGTTACTGCAGCTGCAGAGACGCGCGAGTATTCACACTGCAAGCGTTTGTACAGCGTCACAGCAGCGGCTCGAAGCTACATATAAAGTGAGCATTTCTTTACAAAGACAGCTATACATTTGTTTTTATAAGTTGGTCATTTATAAACTTGAGTCTTGAAAGTTTGTTAACATGGGGAGGTGTACAACATTCTCATATAAACGTAATACATAAATAAATAAATAAAAGCATTGTGTCATCCATCGCTGCACACGAATGAAGTAAGCTTTGTGTTTTACATATCTGCCGCGTGCACATGTTACAACTCGGGATTGATTTGGGTATGCTGCAGCATATATCTATGTGTAATAACTAAACTAATGTTTATACAGTATATCATATTTTCTGGCTAGTTTACTTTAGTTTTTATAATACACCATACTTTTACCCAAACTGAATAATTAAAAACAAGTTTAAATGGATAAAATTTGTATAATTATTTTTGATTCTTAATTTTCTTTTCTGTCATACTCAAATTCTTGTTAAAACACATTAGACATGCTTATTCTGTGCATTTTTAACACTTTTTGTGTGAAATTATATTTATTTTGTCCATAAAACGTGTGCTTTCACTTTAATTGAGCGTCAGCAGCGCAGCAAAAATAGACTCGGCGCCGAAACCCACGCTTCACTGCTGCTTACGCGACGCTCCTGCTGCCTGTGTGAATGCATCCGTTGGTTAACATGGGCGCCGAAAAAAATACGTGCTGCTTACGCTTGCAGTGTGAAACAGGCGTAATATGCTGATTTGCTTCTCAAGAAACTTTGGTTGCACTTTATTTTACAGTATGTATACAGTAACATGTATTTACCTAAGAAATTACTGGGTAATAAAAAAACTACATGGGTTTAGGGTTAGGTTTAGGGGTAGGTTTAGTACCTAGTTATTTGACAGTTATTGTAATTACTATTAGAAGTTCATAGTATGAACAGGACTGTAAAATAAAAGCTACCAAAACATTTCTTATTACTCTCACAGCTGAAAACAGTCTTGCTGCTTAAAGGGCTAGTTCACCCAAAAATGAAAATTCTGTCATTAATTACTCACCCTCATGTCGTTCTACACCTGTAAGACCTTTGTTCATCTTCAGAACACAAATTAAGATATTTTTGATGAAATCCGTTGGCTCAGTGAGGCCTCTATTGACTGCAAGACGATTAACACTTTCAGATGAGAATACATTTTGTACGCCAAAAAAACAAAATAACAACTTTATTCAACAATATATAGTGATGGGCGATTTCAAAACACTGCTTCATGAAGCTTTGAAGCTTCAAGGTTTGGAGCACCAAAGTCACATGATTTCAGTAAAGGAGGCTTTGTTACGAAATTTAGTGTTTCGAAATTTCAATGGTTCACCACTGGGGGGCGTGACTTTGGCAGTTTAATACTCGATCCGAACCACTGAAACTAAAGATTCGAAAAGCTTCGAAGCTTCATGAAGCAGTGTTTTGAAATCGACCATCACTAGATATTGTTGAAATAAAGTCGTTATTTTGTTTTTTTTGGCGCACAAAAAATATTCTCGTCACTTCATAACATTAAAGGGGTCATGAACTGTGTTGGTTTATTGTTTTATAATGTTTCCTAGGGTGCACTTATAATGTTAGTATGCTTTTTACATCCAAAATTGTCATAATTTATAAATAAAAGGCATTTTTCTACCCTGATTTTAGCCCTCTGGTTTGAACGCTCTGTTTTAAGGGGCGTGTCTGCTGTGAGACTTCAGTGTAAACGCCCACTGCTGTGATTGGCTGACATCTTTGCATATGAAATAGCCAAGTATTATTCTCTCTTTTGGCGCGTTTTTACTATTACAGCTCTCAAGGTTAACTAATCGTGAAAAGTGTTGCATTACATTTAGATCTATGGCATTATATTTAGATCGTGGTATGAAAGGTTGCAGAGATGAACATTGTAGTCGACATGTTGTTGAGCGCATGAAAGCAGTGATCTCGTCATTGCAACTCAATTTCTGTACACTAACAAATGATGGGTGACGGGTGTGACGGGTGTGTAACGACATGAGGGTGAGTAATGAATGACAGAATTTTCCTTTTTGGGTGAACTAACCCTTTAATATTTTTCTGTAAACTGTTATGTACTGCTCCAAGACTTTGGTAAGAGATCCAAATGCAGCTTTATTGGAACAATCCAGAATCATAATCCATATAACAGGCACAAGGTCCAACACATGGGCAAACAATCCAAATGAGCAACCGGGCAAAAAACACAGGAAAAAGGGTAATCCAGAAAACAGGCAGAGAATTAAAAAAAACAAGACACTGGAAACCAGGATCTGCTCAGAAATGCAGTGTAACAACATACAAGACTTCACAATGAATTACTGAAAACATAATGACACACAGGTGAATGCAATCACATGATAATGAGTCCAGGCAAAGGTTTATGGGAATTGTAGTTCATGATGAAATGGCAATGGACTAGGAAGAAGTGCCCTATGATGGCTATCATAGGCACTATGGCTGGCAGGCATGACAGGTTTTTATTTTCAGCATTCTTTTTTAACATTACAAAAGTCTTTACTGCCACCTTTTAATCAAATTAATGCATCCTTGCTGAAAAAAAAAGACCTTACTGACCCCAAATTTTGGAATGGTAGTGTTTATAAAAATTAAACTAATTATACAGAATATAAAATGCATATTGTATTTTTTTTATAGTGGTATTATTCTATTAATTATAATAAAATCATTTGTGAAACAGTATGCAAAATACTTTAAATAGTAGTGTACATTGTTGTCAAATTAAATTGAATTCAGAGAGCAGAGTCCATTTTTAATCTCGGATTTATTTATGTACAGTATATTTAATTGAATTAATATGATCACCTTATGATTCGTGTTAAAAATCCCATCTGCTATTGCTTCCTATTCATTTGTTATTTGCTTCTTTCATATATTATCACTTAAATGACTTTCTCTCAGGATGGCCCCAGAGGTTGCGGCAGTGGAAAGGAAAGGTGGTTATAACCAGCTGTGTGATATCTGGGCAGTGGGAATCACAGCTATTGAACTAGCAGAGCTGCAACCACCTATGTTTGACCTACACCCTATGAGGTTTGAACACACACACACACACACGTTCGTTTTTGTGAATTGTGGGGACATTCCATAGGCGTAATGGTTTTTATACTGTACAAACCGTATTTTCTATCCCCCTACACTACCCCTACCCCTAAACCTAACCATCACAGGAAACTGTGCATACTTTTACTTTCTCACAAAAACTCATTCTGTATGATTTAAAAGCCTTTTGAAAAGTATGGACATGGGGCAATGTCCTCATAAGTCACCTCTTTTTGTAATACCTATGTCATACCCATGTCATTATACACATTTGTGTCCTGATATGTCACAAAAACGTGCGCGCACACACACACACACACACACACACACACACACACACACACATGCACA
>RJVU01059915.1:6014631-6039006 GCA_003731715.1 Anabarilius grahami
TTAAGTATTCAAACCTTTTAACATTCTGTGGTATTCAGTACATACCCAATTTTAAACGTGCGATTTCATCAGTTCAACTTCAACTCGGTTTACACAGTTTAAGCCAGCCAAACCTTTGACCCATTTGGCAAATGTGAAAACTTGCTATTAAAAAAAAACAACAACAAAAACAGCCACCATTAATAATGTTTTCACCTGCTGCCGCAAAGAGTGATGTTAACTTGTCTAGCAAACAAAAAGATGCAGCTTTTCCAACACAGGAAAATGTAACTACTTTACGAAGTGACGATTTTGCATGAAGTCGTTTGATGTGAATTGTTGAAAATGTATGATTTTTAGTAGGGATGCACCGATACTACACTGAAAAACCCGATAAGTTCAGAATACTCAATTTTTGTAGACATCAATTTCCTCAAAAATTGTAAGTAAAGTAACTCAAATTTTTAAAGTAAACAATAATTATAAATAACAATTAAGTGAAACTGAAAAGCTTAAATTTGTTTTTATTTAATGTTTAAGTGCACTGTTCTTAAAACTATTGTTTACCATACACATTGTTTCTCATTTTTCAGTTATTTTGATGCAGTGGTTGTAAAACCCGATAAGTTCAGAAAACTCAAACTATTTAAGTAAACAACTCAGATTATTTAAAAAAATATATATTTTGTACTACACAAACTTGCTAATTACAATTAATTAACTAAGATCTAATCTTTATGGTTAAGTGTTAGTTAGCAACAGCACACCAGCATGCGCTAATGTAACCATCTAAGACACTATCACTATCTACTTGCATGAATGTAATCAACATACAGTATATATAGCCGTGAAGTTTCACAGCCCATTCTCGACCTAACCACAGGCACTACTCTTCATCACGATGGTAACCCTACAAAACTTCAACATCACAGAAAATTCATCACCTTTTAAATACCAAAATAACAGAACATTAAACAATAACACAACTTCCCCTATATTAATCTTGTGCAAAAACACACAAATAACACTCAATTTCAACATTCTCCTTGCATATTGTGACGCAAAGCATGCTGGGAACTTGGAAATCTGCTGCAACTCAGTTTAATTTTGAATGGATTCTTCTGATAACGTCGGTTAGAGCAACGACGTGACGTGGATGACGTCACCTTATGTCGCTCAGTAAACTTAAAAATAATAATTTATAAGGGTTTACTCAAAAATGTTGAGCTACACAAAAATAAAACTAAACTCCTCGTTCAGAAAATGTAATTGTTTTAAGTTACATCAATGATTTAACAGACAAGAATACTTTTTGTGAGCCAAAAAAACAAAATAACGACTTTATTCAACAATAACTATTGATGGGCGATTTCAAAACACTGCTTCATGAAGCTTCGAAGCTTTACGAATCTTTAGTTTTGAATCAGTGGTTCGGAGCACGTAACAAACTGCCAAAGTCACATGATTTCAGTAAACGAGGCTTCATTACGTCATAAGTGTTTCGAAATTTCAATGGTTCACCACTGGGGGGGGCGTGACTTTGGCAGTTTGATACACGCTCCAAGCACTGATTCGAAACAAAAGATTTGTAAAGCTTCGAAGCTTCATGAAGCAATGTTTTGAAATCGCCCATCACTAGATATTGTTGAATAAAGTCGTTATTTTGTTTTTTTGGCGCACAAAAAGTATTCTCGTCACTTCATAACATTAAGGTTGAACCACTGTAGTCACATGGACTGTTTTAAATACGTCTTTAGTAGCTTTCTGGGCATTGAAAGTGTTAATTGTCTTGCTGGCAATGCAGGCATCACTGAGTCATCGGATTTTATCAAAAATATCTTAATTAGTGTTCCGAAGATGAACGAAGGTCTTATGGGTGTGGAACGACATGAGTGAGTAATAAATGACAGAATTTTCATTTTTGGGTGAACTAACCCTTTAAGTGAACATAAACAGTTGAGAAAGAGTGTGTAACAGTATATTGGATACGTGCAGCTTTTAAAGTGACAGCAGCCTAATAAACCTACTGCTGTCTTTGTCCTTAATGTTCATCTAACAGCAAAAGACAAAAAGAAAATCACTAACTGCTCTTGACTGAATAACTTTTGTAACTTTGATAAGGATTAATCTAGATTTAATTTATATAGAGAAGACTATGCCGTGTTATTTTACATTTGATTACTTTATTCAATTTCTGTACCTGAAAATTGTGATGCTTCACTGGTATATAAAAATTTAAACCGGGCCAATAGAAAAAAATCCTTAGCATTGAGTCCTCCTGAAGGAGCTCTAAATATACAGTGTGCTATTAAATGAAAGATAAAATATGATGGAATAGTGAAAGTAACAGAAGATCCTACAACACATTTTAACACGCATAATTAGGTGTGGGAAATATCTATTTGCTAAACAAATTAAGCCAACTAATTGGATTCATATTCTTTTGGTTTCGCCACCCAATATTAAAAAAAATTACAAATGAAATGGATATACAGGTATCGCAACTCAGTATCGGCAAGTACCAAAATTGAAAGTATTGGTATCGGACTCATTCTGGAAAAAGTGGTATCGGTGCATCCTTAATTTTTTAGAAAAAAGTAATCATGAAGATCCTCCTCTAACCCGACGCCTACAACTAACCGCCACTGAGGCATAAGCAGATCGTACGAAAACGTAAAATGAGATACATATTCACATGAATTAGCCACGAATTTGCCATGAGATTGTGTTGAACTAGACTTTGACCTTTAGGTTGAAAGGTCAAAATGAGATTTGGCGGTAGGGTTGGCTGCGAAGACTAGCAATGTTTTTGTTATTTTGCCCTCAGAGCGTTGATGCTGATGTCCAAGAGCAGTTTTCAGCCTCCCAAACTGAAGGACAAGAACAAATGGTATTTTCATAAAAATTATCATCTCATCTTTGCATTTTATTTAGTTTGCAAAATCAATGAAAGTAAGTTCATTTGCAATATTAGGTCCACCGAATTTCACAATTTCATCAAAATGGCACTCACGAAGAACCCTCGGAAAAGGCCGACAGCAGAAAAACTCCTACAGGTACTTGTTAACCAAAACTTTGTCGAAATATCATCTTTGTTTTAGGATCTCCTGATACTGGCTTTATTAGTTAGAATGACCTTTTTTTTTTTTTCCCTTTTTTTTTCAGCATGCTTTTGTCACGCAGCTCCTCACACGTAACCTGGTTATAGAGCTGCTGGACACAGTCAATAACCCTGATCTTCAACAGACACACACTATGGATGAGAGTGACCTGGAGGTGAATGGAGGGCAATAAATGATATTTTCCTTTAAAATGGGGAAACATTTCGTAGTTTGTTTTAGAACACTTTAGATTAAAGCTGAAGTGTGTAGTGTTTTCTCCCATCCCAGTTCAGTGTGAGAGAAATGTGGCTCTGCCGTGCTTATCAAGCTGTGTTTGTTTGAACAGTCCAACATCATATTTGGAAAACATGTTGGAAACGGGGTCAATGACATAATGCTCATTTGTTTGTCAGGATCTATTAATTAATTCAAAAAATACATTTAAAAAAAAAGAAAGCAAATCATACAGTAAATTACTTGAATAACTTGCGCCCCTTTTTTAAATTTTTTTTATTTCAGAATTCAAGTCAGAAATGTCAGGTCAAACTATCTTGACATCAAAAAATAAAAAAAAACATGCAAAAGGATGACATAAAAAAATAAAGAATTAACCCATTTTGTAAAAATATTATTAATATTTTAAAAGCTGGTAAGTTTAGTTCAGGTTGTAAATTGTGATGTGGTGCAACCTCCAAAAAATATTGTGATGTTAAAATAATAATTATTATTAAATATGAAATAATCAAATAAATGTATAATAATAATTTCTACAGTAGGGTTATTATTTTTAACTAAAACTAAAACCATAAACATTTTCATTACCTGAAATAAAATTATGTATATGTATATAAAAAAAAATTACAAAAAGTTTGGCATCATTTCTCATTTTCATTTAGTTTAAATTGAAGTACAACTGTAGAATAGAATAGAATAGAATAAAATAGAAATAGAAAGCCTTTATTGTCATTATACTCGCATACAACGAAATTAGGAAGTGCTTCCCTTGGTGCCGGAAAAATTATACAACAAACACCAACAATATTACATATGACACAAATATTAAACATATAATACAAAAATAAACAATTTTGTAGTCAAATTTAAAAATTGCACTAAGAAATATATTACAAAAAAACACCCTGCAAAATGACTTAAACTAAAACTAAAAACTAAATCTTTCTAAAAAACAATAGACATTTAAAAGTCTATTGTTAAAAATGACACAAACAAATTACTAAAACTTAAATTAAAATGAAAACCAAATAATCCCTAATTTAAAATATTAACAAAATTATAATAGTATATCAATGATACTAAAATAACACTGATGTAGTGATGTGTTCAGGATATAATATTGTTATTACATTTTACTTTACAAGTAATTTCAAGTCATTAAATTAAAATTTTAATAAAAATGTTATAAAGGTTTTTCAAAACCTTATGAAACCAATATGAACACAATATGTCAATGTGTCATTGACCCAGGAAAGCACACTTCACCTTTAACACAAATGTGGTACATAGACAGTAACATGGCTTTAAACTGACATGTGACAGATATGACTTTTAGCATTACTTTCTGTACGGGGCTTGTTTACTGTAAGGTACAAGGTCTTTATGTGGTAATAGAGTTTACAGTGTTTGTGTGTTTGTGTGTGTGTTTACAGACTTGCAGTGTCCTACCTGATAAGATTCATTCTCTAGCCAAACATCCTGTTCAGAGAACTCTGTCTGAGGAGCAATGTGAGTCCTGATCATACTCTAATACACAGTAAAACCAGTTTTTAGTTCATATGTTAAAATGTTATTGCATCCAAATGCAGATTGCAGATAAATCATTTTTAGATTTACATTTATTAAAAAACAAACAAACAAAAAAACACATTTTGTGAATCTCTTTGATTCAATAGTTGTTCTTTTTTGTTTTTGTTTAATCTTTCAGTAATCAACCAATTTATGAACTAATGGGGTTATATCATACATGTTTAAATAATTAATATAATTTAATTTATCTAATTTGTACCTGAGGTCTACTTATAATATCAGTTTCTTGCACTAAAAATGACATTTATTTTTTCATGAGTATTTTCTGTCCTCTCACTTACCCTTAGAATTAAAGGGATAGTTCACCCAAGAATTAAATTTTAGTCATCATTTATTCACCCTCATGTCGTTGTCTCAGTGTTTTTTGTTCCTACAATGGAAGTCAATGGGCTCCATTGTTGTTTGGTTCCCAACATTCTTTAAAATATCTTTTGTGTTCCACTGAAAGGTTTGGATTGACAAGAGGGTAGAGACTAAATGATGAAAGAATTTTCATTTTTGGGTAAACCATCCCTTTAACTCGTTCCCCGCCAGCATTTTTGAAAAAAGTTGCCAGCCACCATTAGCATTTTTGATCATTTTCACTAAATTTTCATGGCCCCCAGAATATTTTGTTGTATGAACATCTGAATACATCAAAGTAAAGAACAGAGCCTCTACTTTTAAACCAAAAACCCTGTTTTATTCTAGCTTCAAGCATTCTTTTTTATCAACAATTAAAGTTAGTTTCATAAAAAGGCAACATTTTGAGCAAAAAGCTGAGAAAATCAAACACAAAGTTTTTATCAAAGACTACATCTGGGTCATATTGGTATGATGATCATAGCATAGATGCAGTAGATTTCTTCCATCAACACCCCCTGAAAGCTTCACAGTCCTGTACCACTTCCTGGATAGATGTTTCACTCTGTAACATTAGGCAGTTTTCATTTATATGCTGTTTATTGTTGATGATCGCATTATTTTTCATATGAATCTGCTTACATATGAAATTGCTTGTTTCTACATCTTCCTCGTCTGTGTTTTGATCTGGAGATTCTGTACTCATTCAGGAGATGTGTAATAGCACCCCCGAGTATATAACAGTAAAAACATGGAAATCTGGAAATTCCGTGTTTGGCAGGTAGAGTTAAAGGATTAGTTCACCCAAAAATGAAAAAAATCCTCATGACGTTCCAAACCTGTAAGACTTTCGTCCATCTTTGATATACAAATGAAGATATTTTTAATGAAATCTGAGAGATTTCTGTCTCTCCATTGACAGCTACACAACTACCACTTTGTCGCTTCAAAGAGATCTTAAAACTAATCCATATGAATGGAGCGGTTTAGTCCAAATTTAATGAAGATACTCGATCACTTTATATGATGAAAAGATTGAATTCACATATAAACATTGATCAGCAAACATAAACAGAAGCACATCCGTACTTGCGTAACACACGAGAACGAACCTCACTGGTTCTCGCACGTCGAACATGCTTGAGTTTCCATTTACCACAACTGATGTGTGAGTTGATCAATGTTTAAATGTGAATAAAAGCCCAAGTTAAATCTGTTCATCATATAAAGTGATCGAGTCTCTTCAGAAAATTCTGACTAAACCGCTCAATTCACATGGATTAGTTTTATGATCTCTTTATGAATCTTTGAAGCATCAAAGTAGCTTCGTAGCTGTCAAAATTTTCATTAAAATATCTTCATTTGTCTATCGAAAATGAACGAAAGCCTTACAGGTTTGGAACAACATGAGGGTGAGTAATTGATGACAGAATTTTCATTTTTGGGTGAACTATCCCTTTAAGTAGCCATTTTGAAATTTTCGTCTCATATGGGTTTCAGAATTAGGTGTGGCAAAATGGCTTGATAGCGCCACCTACAAAATTTCAAGTAGGCGGCCTATGTGCTACGTTTCACTTACAAGTATGAAATTCGGTACACACATGTAACAGCCCAATACCTTCAAAAAAGTCCGTGGGTGCAAAATCTGAAAACCCAACAGGAAGTGAGATATTTTGAATTTTCTCTGCAAAATTTTTGCAGTTTTTGCCATTTCCAGACTTTGTACTTTAACAAACTCCTCCCAGAGATTTTATCAGATCAACATCATATTTGGTCAGTCTAATCTTTGTGACGTTAAATTGCGAAGATCTAGAGTTTTCGCTGAAGGGCGTGTCTGTGGCGGCCTGACAAAATTCGAAGTTTCGCTAAGAAACAGGAAGTTGTTGTAACTCGGACATACAATGTCCGATCTGCCTCAAACTTCACATGTTTTATTAGAGTCCTGACCTGAAGACATCTACATGCCAATATTCAGTTACAGTCATAGCGCCACCTACAAGCAACAGGAAATGTACACTGTGATTAACTCCTCATTGAGATTTAACTAGATCAACATCATATTTGGTCAGTCTAATCCTAATGCCTTAGCGATGTTACATAGTAAAGATGTTGAGTTTTCATTGAAGGGCGTGTCCGTGGCGGCCTGACAAAGTTAGATGTTTCGCTATGAAACAGGAAGCTATTGTAAGTCAGGCATACAACCTGCTCTAAACTTCACATGTTTGATAAAAGTCCTTCTCTGAAGACATCTACATGCAAATATTCAGTTAGTCATAGCGCCACCTGCTGGCAACAGGAACAAGAATCCCACCCACTTCACATGTGAAATGATTAACAGCACTCACAAATACACAAAACCCAACCACAGCATGTAAACACAGTTGATCATTAATGTATCCTTTTAAAGTTACAAAAATGTCATTTTTGGAGCTTATTTTCAGCTGTTAGTCTTTTTGGAAACTGTTTCTTTAAATAATCCCTATCATTTCAAGTTACATATGCTTTTGAAAAATGACATTTGCAGAGACTCTCCACCAGTGTAATGACACACAACTGTTGAACAATATGACCGTTTCGACCTCACCTCACATGTAGTAACTGGCTAATCAGGGGTGACTAAGAATGTGACATTAGTCAGTGAAAGTCATTGTTGTGGTTTGGTAGATTACAGCAAGCCATGGCCACAAGCCAAGGTTAACTGGACAACAGCACCTATTGTAATTGAATTGCCACTCTAGAGCTATGAAAGGACACATTGTGTGTGCGTGTTTGTCTTTAGGTTCATGTCTGTTTGCATAAATGCATGAGTGTGCATCCAAATCTGCATGTTAGAAAGTCATCCAGACAATACTATAGAAAGTGGCACGTTAGACTCCTACCACACGGTTCTATGTGAAAGGGGAAATGTGATGCTGTTGAATTCAGTGATTCAGTTTTGGCTGAAGACCATCGCTTTTTCTGTTTTCTAGTTGATCATGTGAAGTTTGGGCCACCCATGAGAAAGGAGACGGATCCCTGTCCTGATCTGGTGAGATTAAACAATCGAATAAAATTGAAATGACTTTGTCCAATGTATCCAAGTATTTTTAACTGTATTTAAAGGGATAGTTCACCTAAAAAGCAGTCATCATTATGTAGTTTCCCAACCTGTATGACGGGAACACAAAAAGAGAAGTTTAGAATAATGTCACTCATTTCCATACAATAACAAAATGGACACAAAAACACCAAACTTGAAAACATTTGTGTTACATGGAAGAAAGAACTGACATGAGGGTGTGTAAATGATGACAGATTTTCATTTTTGGATGAACTGTCCCTTTAAATAAGGCTTCACTCATCGCTTACTGAATTACTGATTGGTTTCCTGTTCTTCATTAGGGGGCGTGTGATGACTGGAGCTCTATCAACTCGGACAAGGACTCACCGTTGGTTATATATATATTTCACTCTTGCTAGTCTAAAGTAATGGTGATGACAGTAGTAAATGTTGAAAACATTGATTGGCTGAGGGGTTTGATATCCGCCAATCACTGATAAAAGTCTGTGATGAATATATTGTTAAATTTAGCTGTTAAGAAGCACTAATAACACTTTATCTTTCTCAGAATCATGAGTTATAAGCATTGCATTGTTTTTTTTTACTATTTTGTTTTGCAGGAGTTTGTTAGAATGTGTGGAAGAGGCCTTGATGGAAAGGTGATCTGACTTTTTTATGTCTTGACACAGACAAAACTATGGAATCTATAGAACTATATATATAAAAAAACTAACTATAGAAACTATAAATCATTATAAATGTACACTGCAAAAACATTCTTAATCAGATTTTTGTCTTGTTTTTCAAAAAATAGTAAAATATCCTTATGATGTGAAAAAAAATATACAAATACACATATTCTAAATACTTTACTGTTCAATTTTTTATTGAATGAAAAGAGAATGCTCACATTTTTTTTAAGGTGGATTAATTGAAGTAAGTTAATGCTGCAGTCTGTAACTTTTTTTTGATTTAAAAATTATCCAAAATCAAATTTTGAGCATGTACATAACCAGCCAGTGTTCAAAACTATCTCCTTACCTTAGCCCGATTCACAACGGTAAGCTTGTAAAAATGTTTTCTAATTCGGGTGGTACCGGTTTGTTTCATTACGTCTCGTCTGTTTACATAAAGAAGGATTCCCAGCTAGTAGCTATATCATGTGAGGATGCTGCTGGTAGCGGATCATATATAGCCTTTTCTCACAGCAGCTGGAATAATTAAACTTATCATTTTGATGGCGGATTGTATGGTATGACAAATGGACAATTAGAGATTAGACTGTATAGAAACTGAAATCTACACCATTGGCAGCGCGATTTATTGTAATGCTTTTTTTCTCAGTTGGTCGGTGGCAGATTTGTTACTTACATGTTCAGATGACATTTTCCGGTGAAAATTCTTCCAAGACGTAGAATCTGTGATTCCAAAGTACCTGAAAACATTAGATTAATCCGCACTGAGTAGCCATGCCGATGCACAACCCACGTAAAGATGATAATTCCGCAATTAACTGCAATTGCAGGTTTCAAACATAGATTGCGACAAAGAGGCAAAACTTACGGACCGCAGCTTTAAGATACTTTCTTTCAAAACAAGTGATACCCTGGACTAAAACCATCATGCCCCCTAGTCTGAGAATTATAATCATTAGGGGTTCAAGAATGTAGTGCTGAAATCCTATAGTAATTGTTAAAATTTCCAAGGATCAGCATTATCCCCTAAAAGTGATCGGGCAGACCTGAAAATTCGTAGAGACTTGAAAATTTGAGGGCTGGTAGTCACACCATCTACAACGTCACCAAGGATCAGCTGATTGGCCTGACGGGGGCACTACAGCGGTGAAAAGTACGAAATCGCTTATAAATCGTTAGGAGTCGGCTCAAGTGTCTTATATCGTTCGAGTCCTTGGCTCAAGGTGTACAGAATGCATGTCTCAGATTCAACCATCACTCTGGTGAAATTTTCGGGTATTTTCCTGCCTAATTTGCGAACTTCACGAAATTGGGTGTGCACATGCGTCACATGATTCTAGAAGAAATCGGCCACTAGGTGGCGCTAATGAGTTTTACACCTCTGTAATCATATGGTGTTTCACACATACACACACTATTAATATCATTTGTTAGATCTCCTCATGCTGAACAGCTTTGCCATAAGAACCACTGCTGTCAATCAAATCGCTAATTAAATATTCGCAATTATGTAAAACTTTAAGTTGAACTTTAGACTTTAGAGTCATTTAGAAAATGGGCATGGCAAAATATGCTCAAAAACCTATGAATTCTAAACAAAAACTCAAAACTTCACGAAATTAGGTGAGTATATGCAACACATGATCCTAAACAAGCATGCAAAGTTTTATAGAGATTGGACCATAGGTGGCACTATAACTGTTAAAAAGCTTTAAAAACTATACAGTATGTCGGTGCCGATAGCCTAGTGGTTAGTGTGCCGACATATGGTGCAAATGCGTTCACTGCGACCCGAGTTCGATTCCCATTTCGAGGTCCTTTGCTGATCCTGTCCCCCTCTCTTTGCCCAATGCTTTCCTGTCTGCTCTCTACTGTCCTCTCCAAATAAAGACACAAAAAGCCCACAAATATAACTTAAAAAATAAATAATAATTATACAGTATTTTTTTTATGGTAAATTGCCTGCATTGGCTGTAAATGGTCTTTTCCATCTATGATCTAAGTGGTTACATGCTTGCTAAATAAAACATAATATCTTTTTACACATGTGCTTAAAGGCCGTAAAGTGATTGAACCCCGATAATTGATGCTTGCAGCTATATTTGAAATTATTTCTGTAGGGAATTTTGTCACCTCCTTGTTAATAAGCAAAAATAAAGCAGTTGGCTTATCAGAGAAATTTTATTTGATGATGTTTTAGAGATGTGTATATATTTTGTATCGGAAAACAAGACAAAGATGCTAATTACTGTAGGTACAAGTTTATTTTTTATTATCTAAAGTTGAAATTTAATCTACACCCCTTCCACCTCTTTATAGTAAATAACATGAGAAATATAAATTACAATTAAAATTATGAATTGTCTAATTTTTCCTTGCTCTTTTGCAGGAGTTTGACTATAAAGAGGGGTTCTTCTTTAGCTGAGGTAGGGAACAATGAAATAAAAGTTAGCTGTAAAAGTCAAATGTCTTGTAGAATAACATAATTCATGTCTATTTAATCTGCAGCACTCAATGGATGAAGAGGATAAATATGGGACTGTGAAGAGAGTCTCTTCTCCACAATCAACAACCCACTGCCCTTCCAATCAAGAGAAAATGGCGGCCACTCCCTGTTCCCTCTCCTCACCTCTTATTGGCTCCACCCCTCTGAAGGACCCTGCCCCTGACACTAACCCTGCCATACTCAGTGAATCAGCTTTGCTGATTGGTTCAACGCTGTCTGACCTGTCACTCCTCACAAACTCCTCCCTCTTCACAGACTCCTCCTTCCTCAGTCATTCCACCAGTCTGGGTTCCCTCTGTTCAACACCAACTGAAGGTGAGATAAGTCAGTTCAAAGAGTATGTACATATGACCGCACTTTGATTGCAGAATACCTGTTTTAAAAAACAGTTCTGTTTTTCTAAGTAGCAGTAGTGGTGTTAAATGGACACTAAATCTAGCATCAATATTAGCCTACACTTCTGTGCATAATCACTGTGCACCGCAACCGAAACAGCAGCCACCTTTTACAGTTCCTCCTGAACCAAAACAACGAGCTTATGCTGCGGTCACGCCATAACTACTGCCGAAATGATTCTGCAGCAGTCAGACTTCCCCTACTTTTAGAGGATTAGTTCACTTCAGAATTAAAATTTCCTGATAATATACTCACCCCCATGTCATTCAAGAGGTTTATGTCTTTCTTTCTTCAGTCCAAAAGAAATTAAGGTTTTTGAGGAAAACATTCAATTTTTCTCCATATAGTGGACTCCACTGGGGTTCAACGGGTTGAAGGTCCAAACTGCAGTTTCAGTACACGATCTCAGATGAGGAATAAGCGTCTTATCTAGTGAAACAATCTGTCATTTTCTAAAAAAAAAAGACATTTTTAACCACAAATGCTCGTCTTGCACTAGCTCTGCAATGTGCCGTGCATTACATAATCACGTTGAAAAGGTCATGTGTGACACATGGTAGGGCGAAAAACATTTAATTTTGTCCTCCAACTTCAAAAACGTCCAACATCGTTGTTATCACTACTTGCACTGCTCCAAGTAGTGATGGCCGATTTCGAAACACTGCTTCATGAAGCTTCAAAACCTTTACGAATCTTTTGTTTTGATTCAGTGGTTCGGAGCGTGTATCAAACTGCCAAAGTCACGTGATTTCAGTAAACGAGGCTTCGTTATGTCATAACTTTGAAAGTAACTAATTTAGAAATTTCAATGTTTCACCGCTGGGGGGACGATCTCTGTGAACCAATGAATCATGCAGATTCACTGAGATCGCCCATTTACACGGTTCTGACCAGCAGGGGTCACCAGCGTGTGGTGTTTCAAACGCTTTAAAACAGTGAATCATTTTGCGAAGCAATTGGTTAAACTGATTTGAAGCTTCGAAAAGCTTAGTTTCTCTCATCACTGGCTCCAAGACACAATGCAGTGTTTTAATGAAAGGCAATCTAAAAATGTAATCCAATAAACAGACAAAAGGTCAAAAGCACAGGGTAAACAGTCCAAACAATAACAGGGAAAACAAACAAACAAACAAAAAACAGGCAGAAAGTCAAAAGAGCGCATTTAGAAATGCAGTGGAGACACATACAAGACTTCGCAAAGAATGACTTAGGCTGCGTTCCACTCCAGTTTTAGACACGCACTCGCGAACTTCCCTAAACACTTCCCCTCGGGGGAATCCCTGCCGCCATTTTGAAGTGCGTTCCACTTCGTGAAGTGGACGAGGGAAGTTTATATGGACAGACCCTCGCTCCCTCGATATGACGTCACCGCATATCGCGTCTAATTAACCCCACCACAAACAACTCTATGATATATAAATTTTTTTTTTTTTAAACATTTAAAACACACATATATACATATAGAATGCTGTATAAAACAATTTTGTAAGGGGAAAAAATAAATAATAAATCAGCTCCATTGCGGATTCCAAGTGATCAAGGGCTTAGGACGTTCCAGTTCAGCCCATTGCAAGGGTTCCGCCATTAGTGGGCACTCGTGCAACGTAAGCAATGACGTACATCCGAGTCAACGAGACTGAGGGAAGTCAGCGAGGGAAGGGCATTTAGAAAACGAACTGGAACGCAGCCTTAGTAAACCAGGCTTAAAGGGGCTCTATGTAGGAATGACACCCAGTGTTCAAAATAGGTACTGCAGTCCAAATTCAAAATATTGTTTGCTCCGCCCCCTCGTTCAAAGACGCGAGTTGCCAGCAAGCGCAATTCACAATGAAAGCTGAGGAGACTTACACACTGTAAGCTGATGAGTTGATTTATCTGTTTCAATATGCTGTTGTTCATAGATATTTAGATGGACTCAGAGGCTTTTTAGGTCAGGTAGAATCTGCAATTCTCTGACCCAGTTTGTTTGTTGGTTTCCATGGCTACAATACGCGGTGTTTTCCGCCAACTGGCAACCTGTGATGTCGAAATACTATTGGATAAACTGGCAGCACGAGGTTTCGCACAGACCAAAACAAAGACAGACATTCCGACACGGAACGCACATTTTCAAAGTAGAATATCCGGCTGTAGCATTGTTTTTCTGAGAAACAAGTAGGTGAACTTAGCATGTTTCCTATATATCTGCAAACATATCGGGGTATTTTTATGTTTTATTAAAGTAAAAATCTTACATATAGCCCCTTTAAATAGACAGATAACAAGGCTAATGAGCAACAGCTGAATGCAATGAGTGCTGATGAGTCTGGGCAAAGGGGGAATGTAGTCCATGACTGAATAGCAGAGGTCTGGGGAGGATTGCCCTCTGGTGGCTATCATGGGCACACCAGCTGGTGGCTATCATGGGCACACCAGCTGGTGACTGTGACAGATCTCTTCTGGGAGCTGGTTCCAGCTGCGGCTGGCATAATAGCTAAAAGTGGACTCACCGTGCTTTGAGTGAACCCTTGATATATCTAACTGATGTGATCCTAATGATCTGAGTGGTCTGTTAGGTTTATATTCAGTGACCATATCTGCAATGTATGTAGTATTTATACAATAGATTTCTATGCAGTGAATCTCAAACTTTTTTGAGTAATGGACCCCCATCATATTTGGAACCATCCTCAAGGACCCCAGAATAAAATTGGCTCATTGGTATCATTAATGTTTTTGTGACGACCAAATGATACAATCAATTATACAATCAAGTATAATTTACTACTAGATTAGTTGACTTGTCCTATATTTAGTCATATTGTATTCTTTTATGGTAACCATAAATGTCAAAATATACAAAAATTCATCTTCAGATATTTTATAAGGACCCCCTGGCATTATGTCAAGGACCACTAGGGAACCCTGGTTGAGAAAGCAAGCAGGTTTACAAAATTAAATATGGAAAAAACATTGTCAGTGTCTCTTTCAACTAGAACAGGTGAACACAACTGGAACACAACTTCAGTTTCTACCATAAAGTAGCTCTTCAATGAGTTCATGTTTTTACTTGTCTGATCTTGAGGATATCAGGGTCTTTAAAATCACTCACTACACCTAAGCAACCATATATCTACACACTTAAAACCAATCAGAACACATTAGCAGCTTTCATGGTTCGAACCTACAGCCTTTTGGTTTTCATCCCAGATCTTGAAGCATCAGGCCACACCACTTCATAAAAGTAAAATAGTTTATGGAACACAAATAATACCGGCCTAAAAGCCAAACACTGATGCACCCGCTGTGTTGAACAGGTTTGATACCAGGGAGCTCTGTCGCTCCAGACCCAGGAGGACGCAGGAATAATTTCCCCCCATCTGACCCCCCTCTCTCCCCGGAATGGAGCACTCTCAGGAGGAAACCAGACGACTCAGTAAGTAGATAAATCAGTAAGAAAATATTACATAGGTCAAACCATATCACAACTTGATGAAAATGTGTGTAAAAGTCTAAATGTTGCCAATCTTTCATTGGTCTCTCACACTTCATTCTGTTTTCATTGATTCCAGTCATCCGTTGTCCATGGACTGCCACCTACACCACATGTACATGTAAGTCCAGAGAATCATGTGCTTCTAATTCAATTGCGTGTTTTAATTTCATGCTTATTGTTCTGTAATGAATCATAAATTGTCTTCCAGATGGGGGCCTGCTTCTCCAAAGTATTCAACGGCTGTCCATTAAAGACTCACTGTGCTGTTACATGGGTTCTGCCAAAGACCAGAGGTAAGACCAGAGTTAGCAGCTTTTTACTTAACAGTTAGTTAGCATATTTAATTAATTTCTTATATAATTAAAGTATGCATCACAATAGGAAAGAAAAGACAATTGCAACTGCCGTTTCATGCTGACTTCAATTCATTTTTATTTCAGTTTTAGTTTTAGTACTTAAAGGGTTAGTTCACTCAAAAATGAAAATAATGTCATTTATTCCACACCCGTAAGACCTTCGGAACCACAAATTAAGATATTTTTATTGAAATCCGATGGCTCAGTGAGGCCTGCATAGCCAGCAATGACATTTCCTCTCTCAAGGTTCATTAATGTACTAAAAACATATTTAAATCAGTTCATGTGAGTACAGTGGTTCAATATTAATATTATAAAGCGACGAGAATATTTTTGGTGCGCCAAAAAAAACCAAAATAGCGACTTATATAGTAATGGCTGATTTCAAAACACTGCTTCATGAAGCTTCGGAGCATTATGAATCTTTTGTGTCGAATCATGATTCGGATCACGTGTCAAACCGCCAAACTGCTGAAATCACGTGACTTTGGCGCTCCGAACCGCTGATTCGACACAAAAGATTCATAACGCTCCGAAGCTTCCTGAAGCAGTTTTGAAATCAGCCATCACTATATAAGTCATTATTTTGTTTTTTTGGCACACCAGAAATATTCTCCTTGCTTTATAATATTAATATTGAACCACTGTACTCACATGAACTGATTTAAATATGTTTTTAGTACATTAATGGATCTTGAGAGAGGAAATGTCATTGCTCCCTATGCAGGCCTCACTGAGCCATCGGATTTCAACAAAAATATCTTAATTTGCGTTCCGAAGATTAACGAAGGTCTTACGGGTGTAGAACGACATGAGGGTGAGTAATAAATTACATTATTTTCATTTTTGGGTGAACTAACCCTTTAAATTTAGGAAGCCTTTACACTGCAGGTCTTGATGCCCAATTCCGATTTTTTTTTGATGACCAGCTTACATCTTCTGAAGTGAAAGTGACCCATATCCGATATCTGCATTTACATTATGCACTTGGCGAAACAACCCAAGGTTAGACATACTGACCCGGAAAAGCTTATGCTGAAAAGGAAGTAAAAACGGCACGATTTGCAATGGATGTAGATGAAACGATAATACAAGCTTTTCATCTTTAAAGTCGCCATTAAATCAAAATTAAAGTTTTTTGGTTTTTAGTATGAATATGTTAGCTTTACTGTTATCTATAAGCTAGTGTGCTCCAAAACAATGATAAAATTTGCATTTAGAAGATATAAGCTTTCAAAACTTACAGTCTCTCATTTCCGCCAATATGGATCAATGATTTTGATGACATCACCCTGCACTTCAGCTTCTCATCAGATTTTCTGTCCAATCAAATGCTCTCTAGAATCTAAAATCCCACCCCCTACATTATAAATAGATGCTGAAGCTGCGGCACATTTACTATTTTCTACATGGTGAATGGCACATAGTGCACAAATAGGGGATAGGGAATGATTAAGACAGTAAATATGATTTCCAATGAGGCAAATGAAGTCTGGTTTCACACAAACCGCCACAGCGCACACACAGTCTGCAGAGACATGATAGCACAAAACGGATCATATGCGTGAGTCGGCTCAAACCACAAAACATATCGGACCCATTTGAATTCTGCACAGAATGCTATATTTTAAAGTGATATGGAGAAGATTAGTAGTAGTAGTAGTCCTTTATTGTCACTAGTCACAGGTACCAGCGAAATTGGCCATCAACCTGTCCATACATACATACATACAATATGACACGGCGGTAGACAGAACAGGAAGACAGGGAATTTGGAAGAAGTACAGCATAACATGAGGAAGGGGAGGAGAAAAAAAATACCAACCCCAAACTATGCTCCTGTGGGGAGTACAGTGTGGGAACAGGAAAAAACACCTCAGCAACATAAGCACATAATCAATACAACATAACACACGACTTGCAACAGGGGAGGGGGAGTGGGGGGATGGAGGTAATCCAGCACAGGCAAACAGCCATCCGGTCCTGCAGCTAAAAAGCGCTGGTCACAGGGCTCAGAGGGATTAGGGGTTGGGGTGGTGAATGCATATCAATATATATGTGTGTATGTGTGCGTGTATGTAAAAGTTCTTGTATGTGTAGGCCTGTAGAGTCGCTACTCCTGGCATCAAATCTAGGTGCCTCAGTCCGCAGGATTGTTAAAGCGATACACAGCAAGTTGCCATATAGACAACCTTGATCAGGTCCCAGACATAGTCAACAATCAGCAGGTGGCTGTGGGATTGGGGGGAGGAACACAAGAGCGTCTCACTGCAGTGCTCTTCCGGGGGAGTTGTTGTTCCAACAGCGGCCTTGGCTGAGGCCAGTGCTGGTTGATGGGAGCCGAAAGCAGATAAGATTGGGATTGTTTGGTCTTGGGGCGAATAGCCGCATTCCAATTTACACAGCTACTCTCTTAGTCCATTCTGGTCTCCGAATCGGTCCATTTGCCTTTGCAAAGCCGTGAGCTTCTCCATGATGTTATCCATATTGCGGTTAATAGTCCCAGTCTCAGTGCTGACCGCTATGCCCACTGCTTCAATCATGACGGGCAGCCTTGTGAGGTTTTGGACAGCTGTTACCGTTTTCCGAATTTCTCGATAAACCAGGGCAATGCCTAATCCAATCAGCAGAAGACCTGTTATCATGGTTCCGAATAGGTAGATATCTTTAATGTCCTCCACGGAAAGGGCCGCCAGACGCACGACCCGCCACCTCTCCCACGCGTCCATCGTGTAGCCAGCTGCGAACGTTCCGGCAGGGCAGTCAGGTTCCCCCGAACCCAAGCTTCTCGTCGAGAAGATGGTGTCATTTGCGTTGAGAGACCAGTTGATCAAATCCATGATTTTAGATGTTTGGAGAGCAGTGCAGAGAGAGTCTCTCAAAGTAAGACAATAGATGAGACCAGAGCAAAGCAGGGAAGGTAAGGGGGAGGAGAGGGAGGAAAAATGTGACCGCCTTCGTTGAGAGCCAATTAGGAGGAGAAACGGTTAAAGATTAGAAGAAAACTGAGGTTTTACCAAGCTTAACAGCTCTGGCCGAGCTGTGATATAAACTAAACGCTATCGGCTATTTTATAAAAGGGGAGGAGCTGTTCGATATGTCTCGCCCTGTCTTCCTGTTTCAGTGGAAATTATGTCAACACACTGAATAAGGCTGCGTGTTCCAAGGCACTTCAGTGGGTCTTTAAAGGTCAGCAAAACATTGGGTTGAGCCTTCGTCCTCCATTGTGGCATTGAAAAGAGTCATGCGATCACCACCTGAGTTGATGTCATTCGCCACCGTCATTTTCTATGACGTACAACTCACATTGACAGGAATATCCACAAATCCACATATCCGATTCATATCAGATTTATTTCTATATATGGATGAGGCCTGAAACCAATCTGAGAATATCGGTGTATTTTTTTTCCTGCTTACACATTCGTGGGTCAAATCCGATCAGTGCCACATGCGAGGAAATAAAATGGAATCGCGTCACTTGGACAATGTAATGTAAATGCAGCCTTATTTATCACACTTAGTTGGGAAGGCAACATTTCTTTTGTAGTTTAATTTTAGTTTAACTTCTAATACTTTTATTTTATTTGAGCTTCATTTAAATTATACAATTTATTATTCAATTCATTATACAATTTAACTATGTTACCTTATCAGAGTTATTAGTCATTTTGCTACAGAAACCATATTATGTAACAGAGATACCCAATACAAAAGAAATTAGTGTTGTATATCAAATCCTCTTGGTTTCAATAGTGTATTTTGATATTTACCCATAGATCAATACCTTGTGCTGGGTGCAGAGGAGGGCATCTACACCCTCAACCTCAATGAGCTCCATGAGGACACTATGGAGAAGGTACCCAGATTATCTTTCCTATATTTCCTATATTGGGATGCTTTAATTATTTCCAACTCAAAGTAAAAGATATTTAAGAGAGAAAGTTCACACTGTGAGATATTAGGGGCTTTCGCACCGAATAGTTCTAGGAACTTAGTTATAGGAACTAGCCACTAGGATAGTTCCACGAGAACTAATTTCTCCCCCGGGCCATGTTGCATTCGCACCGGGAATAGGAACTCTGAAGCGGCCGACAGTGGCGTCTTTAAGCGCGGCATTTACAAACACTAAAAACCGGTGGATGGAGGATGCCGTTATCGGAGCTGTTTGTTGTGTGTCGTGGGTTTCGTGATAACGGAGATGGCATGTAAACTCATAATTTACGTGACTGAAAGAGCAAAAAGTGAGGCGAAATCTATGATAGCTTTCAGTATTGCATATCATCGAGGCTGAGAAAAGAACACAACCCTGCAGACAACAGGTAAATGCAGTTATCGCTGTTTTCCATGTTCGTGAAGTAAATATGTTTTACGGCTTTTTAAAAATGTGTGTTTGACATGCGTTTAACCAATCAACGTACACTTACATCACTGATAGTTCCTATAGTGCTGCTTTAGACCCTACTCTGAAGTAGGAGCTAATTTAGTTCCCCCAAAAGGAGTTCCTATAAACTACAATCATTCCTGGGGTGTGAACACGCCAAAATCCAGGTACTTCAGCCAGTAGTTCTAGGAACTATAAAAAGGTTCCTCCGGTGCAAAAGCCCCTATAAGGCGTCATTACAAGACAGAAAAGATACAAAGTTACTTAATATTAAAAAGTTACATTTTGAGATAAATTCACAGATATCTATTATTTTTATTCTGAGGCAGAAACAAGCTTACATAATTTACTAAAGCAAATAGCCCATGAAAGAGTGTATAAGATTTTGTTTCTTTTCCAGTTGCTTCCTCAGAGATGCAGTTGGTTGTACGTGATGAACAACGTTCTTATGTCCGTCTCAGGTATGTCCAGCATTATTAATATGACCTTATTCAATCTTCCACAAAGATCGGATGTCTTCATTAATTGTCAGTGTGGTTCCCTGCTCTCCTCTGTCCACAGGAAAGTCATCACAGTTGACTTCTCATAGTCTGCCGACACTTTTTGAGTACCGCAGAAATATGCAGCGTAGACAGGGACATCTCGCCATTAACGCACACCGCTTGAGCACAAAGATAAACGCAAGGTTTGTAAAGTCACACAATTCTGTCAGTCTGTCCATGAAAATATGTATTATTTAAAATATATCATACATTTAAGAAATAAGGAAATTAAAAAAATGTAAATTTTAGCAAACATTTATTACGGAGAGAAAAGATTTGCCCAAGGAACGTCCTCAGTTTTCTCAGACTTTAGTCATTTAGGCAGTAATTCTCTTTTTTTCTCCAGGAAGTACGCCATGTCAGTAAAGATCCCAGACACCAAGGGCTGTAGAAGATGCAGTGTGGGTGAGGACCAGTGACCTCTGTAGGAGTGTGTGAATCATTCTCCAGGCATTTTGTGCACATCTTAATGTTTATTTCTCTGCCTCTAGTACGAAACCCCTACACTGACAGCGTCTTTCTGTGTGCCGCTGTGCCATCTGGTTTAGTCCTTTTAATGTGGTATGATCCTCTGCAGAAGTTCATGCAGCTCAAGGTGAGAAATGAGATATAAGAATGACGGGTAAATTAAAAATATCTGCGTTGTTGCATAACTTTCTTGTCTCTCTCTTTTAGCACATTGCGCTCAGTCTGCCAGAGTCTCTGCCTATCTTTGAGCTCCTCGTACAGGAAACAGAGGAGCTGCCACAGGTCTGTGTGGGGGTGAAAAGCCGCCCCCGCATAAGTGACACCACTGGACAGATGCATTTTGACATCATCCACCTGGATGACACGCCACAAAGTCTGCCAGGTGACGTACATGTGTTGATACGTCAACAATCGAACACAAAATACTGTAAAGTCACTGTACTGCATGAGTTTTACAATACCACTGCTTTTTTACAACAAAAACTATTTATATAAAGAATCTTTCCATTAAACTACATGATTTACATTGCCACAATGACATAGAGTGTTTTGTTTGACTGGAATTATGTAACTTCACAGATGGTGAGTCTTTGGAGGTCAAGCAAGTGATTCAGCTCGACAGGGACACAGTTCTCATCGCACTGGAAAGTAAGAAATCACCAGTGTTGGGAAAGTTACTTTTAAAAGTAATGCATTACAATGGCGATACTCCCTAAAAAGTAACTAATTGCATTACTTTTTATGGAAAATAATGTCTTATGTTAATTTTGCGTTACTTTTTCTCACCTGGGCGGGGCTTGCTTGTTTGTTTGTTGTTTTTTTGGCAAATGTAAAGGCTCTTTTACAGCAAAAGTGAAATGAATAATCAACTGCTTACTCGCATTTTCAAAACTTTACACACAAAATGCAAAATGCCTCACATCTCTTGCAAAATTAAGCACTGCATTGAAAATATCACAAACACATCTCAAAATCAAACATTTGTCTTATGTTGCAAACACCTTTGCCATAATATTCTATTTTTGGATATACCATATACACACAGTTATTCAAAACCTAAAGCTCTTCTTTCATGAGCTCCTATGTACATTTCTGTACAAGATTGAAAGTAATTGGCTGAGAGATGTTGAAAAATTCCCGGTAAGCACGAAAGCAAGATTGACACCAAACTATTTTTTTACTGTAAGCATTTGTGGTTGCGAATAATACATCAACCATGTGTAGTTGGACAGAAGCAATGGCTGTGCTTGAAAAAGGAAATCAAGATACTTCCTGTTAGATTTTTGTGTGATACCTAGAGTAAGTGTTTTATAAAATTGAAAACCGAGTTGAAGGCTGAGAATTAGTGTAGGGTTTTGCAGATTTGGTGTGTGGTTCTGGTGTTTCAGTGTCAGGTTTCAGAAATTGTGCGACAAGTAAGGATTTTGTGTGTGAGCAGTTAAAAAAAACTGTAAGAAAAATTATTTTCATTTCACTACTGTAAAGTGATCTTACAGGAGATAAAAGTAGATGAAGTAGTTAATCTTACAAGAAGAAGAAAAGCTCTAAGAACTAAATATGAAATGTGTATGCAACACAGTACAGTATACTGTCAAAAACTGTGAAGGTAACTCAGATATTTTGTTGTAAATTCAAAGGAATGCGTTACTTTACTAGTTACTTAAAAAAGTAATCTGATTACTTAACTTGCGTTACTTATTTATAAAAGTAACTCAAATATTTTGTTGTCAATTTAAAGGAATACTTTACTAGTTACTTAAAAAAAGTAATCTGATTACGTAACTGTCGTTACTTGTAATGCGTTACCCCCCAACACTGGAAGTCACTTGTTTTTAATTAATCATTTGAAGCATTTTGTATTTATTCTCATATTGGCTTTGAAAGTCATATATTATATTATCCATTTGCCTCTCTCAAACACCAAAGATGCTTTAATATGTTATGCGTTTCATTAGACAGGTGAGCAACTGTTATAAAGTATATCATTGTTATAAAGTTCAACACGGTTAGTCTTCTTGTTTTCTTGTTTTACTGCAAGAAACATGTTATCATGCCTCAGAAACAATACTATTTTGTCAAGTGGCAAACATAGCAAAATAAGAAAGAGCTTTATTTGTTGTAGCTTTGACAACTTAAAGGGATAGTTCACACAAAAATGTTTTACTCACCCTCAAGCTATCCTAGGTGTATATGACTTTCTTCTTTCAGACAAACACAATAAGAGTTATATTATAAAATATCCAGGCTCTTCCAAGCTTTATAATGGGAGTGAATAGGGCTTGAGATTTTGAAGGCTAAAAAGCACATCCATCCATCATAAAAGTAATCCAGGGGGTTAATAAAGGCCTTCTGAAGCGATGCATTTTTGTAAGAAAAATATCCATATGTAAATATTTATAGTCTAAAATAACTAGCTTCCGGGAGACGGCCTACATAAATCATATACACCTAGGATGGCTTGAGGGTGATTAAAGGTACAATATGTAATATTTTTGCAGTAAAATATCCAAAAACCACTAGGCTAGTGTTATATATTTTGTCCAGCTGATTACTAACAATATCTCTAATGTTTTCAACCACTTCTAAATCATGAGAAAATTCCCATTCTAAACAGTGACACGGGGCAGTGCAGTCGCCTGTCAATGACGTCAGTTACCCTTTGTTACCGCCTTTACTGACGTAGAAACCACATGACAACAGTGTCGTGGACAAATGCGGAAGTAGTGTCTAGCGTCCAGCAAACCACTAGCTTCAAGCAGTTCCTTATTTACTTCTTGCACGTTTTATGGTGGATTGTGTTACTTATTTATGGAACATAATTACTGTTTACCATCTGCCGCTGGTTCTGTCGACAAGGACAGCTCCCGTAAACGTAAGCGTACGGGCCAACCAACGACCCAAGAAGAGTTTGGGACAAGAGGCATACACGCCAAACGCGGGGCATCGCGTCTCTAGACCCGCGGGAGGACGCGTCTGATCCATAGTCTGATCGCGTCTTTGCATTGACTTTGTATGTAATCTACTCGCGCAAATCGTTGAACTCGTGTTTGCTATGTATGCCCACTTATTGTGTTTGAGTGTATATATTTGTTGAACAAGTGATAATTCATATCATCTGACTAAAACTATATTTGCTGTATTGTATTGCAATATAGCATGACGCAATATGTAATGGCGGCATGGGAAAATTGTCTTTTTCAGACACTTACGAAATCCAGTATTGGATAGATTTTGTTAGTTACTGTAGCAGCTACAGTGTAGTTATCA
>RJVU01059915.1:6041248-6076277 GCA_003731715.1 Anabarilius grahami
CTTAGTTAAATGTTTCTGTTCTCATGTCATATGTATGTGTGTACCAAGAGCTTCTGTAAAAACCACAACAAATTCCTTGTGTGTTTGTGCACACTTGGCGAATAAAGCACATTCTGATTCTGATTCTGTTTCTGATTCTGATTCCACGCACCTTCTTAGCGTCATCAAACCACGCGATTGTTATTGTTTTGGTAGTGCGCCCTCAAGTGGCAGATTTTACGAACTGTAGCTTTAAATCATGGGATAATTTTCATTTTTGGGTGAACTATCCCTTTAAATCTGTTATTGTTGTTTACAGTGCAATATTTGACCAGAAGGGTAAAATTGATGGTTATTTTCGCCAGTTACGACTCGTTAGGTCTAGTAAAGTTAATAAAACTTTAATACATTAGCTCACCCACGAACACGAGTCCCGTCGTATTGCTTTCCATCGGCTGCGGAGGTGAAGACGACAACTCCCATGATTCCACACTCATTCACAGCGTCATCAAGCTAAGCCTTTGTTATTGTTTTGGAAAAGTGACCTCTAGCGGCAAAACTTACTGTGCCTTTCAGGTTTTCCTTTCAAAGAATTTCATCCTTTTAATTTCATAATTTTATCAGGACAGTTGTACCACTTTGACATTTTTGACTTTATCTTTTTTTTGACCCAAATCTAAATTCATTTCAGTGCATTCCATAAGTGCATTATTGCCAGTTCGATTGTTGTGCTTTTTACAAACCAAGGAACTAAATCCATTAACAGAGCATTCTGTTTTCAGACACAGTGAAGGTTGTGAATCTGCAGGCATGTCCGAGCCATCAGAAGACCTCTGAACTTGCTTTTGAGTTTTCCATTCAGACGCTGGGTAAGTCCTATCCAGACTGTAGCCATCATGTTTACCTCTTTCTGTTGCATTTGGTAGTAATGCAGTTGTCTTTAAAGTTTGCCTACAGGACAGTGTTCTTGCCTTCTGGAAACATGGTCTGAAAGGAAGGAGTTTACAAACTAATGAGGTAAACCTGACATCTATAACAATGATGGCTTCACTGATGTATGAGGAAGAAAGAAAAAAATGATTTAATATTATTTATCTCAGGTTACCCAGGAGATCACAGACAGAAGTCGAGTTTTTCAGGTTTTGGGAACAACTAGGTATGTTTTCACACTGTAGTTGAGCAACATGTTTGGTAAACGGAAAAAAAATGTAATCATATACTAATAATATAATGTTACCACAGGGATATTATCTTGCAAAGTACTCCTACGGATGATCCGTCTGCCATGAGCAACCTGTACATACTCACAGGGCATGAAAGCAGCTACTGATGGGACTGAGACAATGAGAATGTTCAGCAAAAGCTGGAAACACTACAAAGGTCGATAGTCCACCCTTCTCCACTAAAAGGGTTGTGTCATCAGACCTGAAAAGCTCCAAGAACAGAAGAAGACATGATGGAGTCATGTACACACAGTTCTCCTGATCCTTTGAGGACCAGACATTGGGATTGGAGCTGATTTGGAGGCACGAGGTTCAACCATGAGAGAAAGTGACCTGTAGACCAACATTAGACCTACACTAGGTTTGAAATAACTGTTATGGGTCACTGACTAAACCAATGAGATGTTCTATTTAATGTTAGACAGTCTGGTCGTATTCCTTGTTTTGAGAAATCTATATCATTGACATGTTTTGGTGCTGTGGTTCAGAATTATCTTTCACTGGCCTGTAAATCAGTTGATAGGATTTTGTAAACCATTAAAGTACTGGAAAATCCACCAGAACCCAAAA
The DNA here is from genome assembly GCA_003731715.1 of Anabarilius grahami. Lineage (NCBI taxonomy): Eukaryota > Metazoa > Chordata > Actinopteri > Cypriniformes > Xenocyprididae > Anabarilius > Anabarilius grahami. The sequence goes on from RJVU01059915.1 coordinate 6,043,021, forward strand.
TTGTGAAATATATTAAATAAAAGTAATCAACAAGGATAAATTGATGAATACTTTATTTCTTGTTGTTGTGGTCTTGTGACACTGTGTGTTGCTTCAGTGGTCGTGTTAAATCGTAGCACTAGAGGGCGCTGTTTTTTTTCATGAGTTCTTTATTTTAAAACAGTGTCTCGTCTTTTTTTTGAGACACATTTTTAAAACAGGAAGCTTTATCCAGGCGTTCATCAAGTCTTAGCCTTATGTCTATTTAATAAAGTACTAAGAATCCGGTTGGAATGTGCTGTACTGACGACTTACTTAAAACGTGTTATTTTACAGTGTTGTGTGGATAAAGAGTTAAAAAGTATATTCTCGAGATGAGTTTAGAGGTGGCTTGCTTGTCATTTCGCCAGCCGTATGCTACCCTTGTGCTGAACGGCGTGAAAACAATAGAGAGCCGCTGGCGGCCCCTGCTGTCAGAGTTGCGGAACTGCACTCTAGCCGTTCACATCGCTCAGAAGAGCTGGGAAGGAGAGGAGGACTGGAGACTCATCCTCACTGAAAGGCTTGGAATGACAAACCTGCAAACGGAGGAAATTCTGATGTCTGGAGAAAGGTTTGGGCGTGGTGTTATAGCAGGTGAATATTAAATATAAACATTTGTGTATTATTAAATATAATAATTGTAATTAATACCTTTTAAAGGCACAATATGTAATTGTATGCCGCTGGAGGTCGCTTATTCAAAACAAAGGCGTAGCTTGAGGCCGCTGGAGCGATTGCTAATGAGAGACTAGCGCGACACAAGGCTTGAGAGCAGTCTAAGAATATACACTAACAAGAAGTGAAACCCAGCAGCAGCCCTGCGTTTCCGCCATTTTGGCATGAATGCGACTTATCGGTCCACTAGTTTCTATGGCAATATCAGCTGCTTTGTTTTAAAAAAAGTACATTAAAGCTAAAATCCAACCTGAATGATGACAACACAGAATAAAATACTATCACTAGTGATCATCAAATCCTTTTAACAGTTTATTTTACAGACTTTGTGTTAAAGTCTTCCACTTTTTTCCACAAAACCTTTGCTTTCTAGAAACCCAGTCGGTTTGGGTTAAAATTCAAGTTCAGGTATTAGCATTATAAACACTGAATTAATACCAACATATGAAATTAAATTAAGGACATGCATCAGAAAAATTGGGATTGTTGGACAATAAATATATAACAGAAAACAACAGCTTGTTTTTGCAGTGTTGTATGTTAAAGCAAAAGTGTCCAAAAGTGGGAATTATGTGATAACGGACACAGCAATGCATCATGTATTTTAAGATCATTATGTTTGTAGCGTGATCCATTTAAACGTACAGTATAGCCTATTTCAATTCAGATAGTGGAGTAATACTAGTATTATTCCATTAGGTCTGATCTATATTGTTCGCTGCAAACATGATGATCTTAAATGTATTAATTTACTATTAATAAATGTGTAAAGTTGCATAAAATGGAAATACTCAAAGTAGGCTGACTACATTACCTCAGATGGTTGAATGGTTGGATTCCACAACTGATAAAATAAAACATATATAAGACAATACAACATTTACTGTAGGAGCCATAAAATTTACTGATGACTTAATTTGAATAATGTTCTATTGCGCTTCTGATTTGGTTGTGAAATTCGCCGATTTTGGGTGCGTAAGATGTGAAGGATTCTATGGTCCAGTTGGCATTTTCACTCCATAATGGCGGCCACGCTACCGGAGCGCCATCTAGTGGCTGTTGCCCAAAAAGGACAAGAGTTTCGCCTCTTGGGTTCTATACTCTTTGGAGCAGTGGAGCTTTTATTATTGCCGCAAACGACCGCTTTCGCTTCTTCCAGTCAAGTGTATGTGGGGTAAAGCAGCGCTGTTTTATCATATTAGATACATTTGTGTGTTGAAGGCGGTCTGGCGGAAGCTACATAGTTTACTTCATAACTTGTTAAATATGGATTTTTTTTTTTTACGCAAACGCATCGCTTCGCTTTACAAGGCCTTTATTAACCCTCCGGAGCTGCATGGAATATGTTTATGATGGATGGATGTGGATGGAGACATTTTCTTCAGTTCATACTTGTTTGGCAGCGCATTACTGCCATTATAAAACTCGGATGCGTCAGGATATTTATTAATATTTCTTCAATTGTCTTTGTCAGAAACAAGAAAGTCATATACACCTAGAGTGGCTTTAAGGAACACTCCATTTTTTTTAAAAATAGTCTCATTTTCCAACTCCCCTAGATTTAAACAGTTGAGTTTTACCGTTTTCCAATCGACTCAGCCGATCTCCGTGTCTGGCGGTACCACCTTTAGCATAGCTTAGCATAGTTCATTGAATCTGATTAGACCGTTAGCATCTCACTCAAAAATGACCAAAGAGTTTCGATATTTTTCCTTTTTAAAACTTGACTCTTCTGTAGTTACATCGTGTACTAAGACCGACGGAAAATTAAAAGTTGCAATTTGATATTGCGTAATATCATTGCGCCTGCTGCACCCATGGTACGGCAGCAAAGTTCCTTGATTATTACGCCGGAATGAGAATATAGTTCCTAGCCATATCGGCCTAGAAAATCGCAACTTTTCATTTTCCGTCGGTCTTAGTACACGACGTAACAACAGAAGAGTCAAGTTTTAAATAAGAAAAATATCGAAACTCTTTGGTCACTTTTGAGCTAGATGCTAACGGTCTAATCAGATTCAATGAACTATGCTAAGCTATGCTAAAAGTGGTACCACATAATATATTAAAGCGTCTTTGGTGTTTCTATGATTTTTACAAAATGAAACCGAAAATCGAGGGTAATGTGGGTATGATTTAATTGATAGGCGACGCACGGACAAGGTCCGTCTCCTGGTTAAAACTGGTTATTTCTCTGGATTTTTGGAAACATTTGGGATAATACAAGTACACAAGTCAACAGAATATATAACATTGTTCTAGTGGTTTTTGGATATTTTAATCCAAAAATCTTACATATTATGCCTTTAATGCTTTTATAATTTATTATATAGATTTAAGTCATTATGGAAGTAGTACCCTGGTCTAGCCACACACTAGCAACCACTTAGAGTCGTTCTTCTGCATTCTAGCTTTATTATTTGCGTATGCGTTGTGTGGCGTTTGTGTGTCTGTATTAAGCGTTGTATATGTGCAGGTCTCGTTGATGTTGGGGAGACGTGGCGTTGTCCTGAGGATCTTCCCTGTGAAGAGATGAGAGAGTTGGAGACAGCAGCCTGCTTGACTGAACTCAATCTGAAATACCTTACAAGACTCTCAAACCCCCGCTGGCTCAGTGAACCAATGTATTCTAGGGGCCATAAAGATGTGTGGACGGTACACATCCCAGTTCATCTACTTCCCTCAGCTTCTTCTCATCCGTAATAGTGAACATTAAAACATAAAAAATACACAGTATTTGTGTCTGTAGAGATGCTCAGATGTGAGATTTGTAATGCATGTAATGTATCTTCAATGCTGAATATGAAAAATGCATTTGTTACATTTGATCATAGATATAGTGTTCATTTATAAACAGGTAGTAAGAATTAACAGGGCTCTTGGAATATTAATATAGTACACATTTCAGGGGATATGAGGATTCAACACTTCAAAATAAATTCTACATTAAAAGAGCAAAGTTGTAAGGACATTTTATTTCTGTTTTCCTCATTAATTGGGCATCGCTGAGAAGGCAGGATTTGGAGAGGATTTGGATTTGGGACAAAGAATTCAGAGCCAGATGGTTGCTCACCCTTAACCCCCCCATGCAATGCTACTAGATTTTACACATGAAATCCTTGCGACGCTTTCCAAACATTACCCATGTCACGCTATTGCATTTTGGGTAATGTAGTCTGTTGATATTTATTAGCGCTGGCGTGGCGAGTTTACGAATCCTACTGCGTTGAAGGCTGAGTATTAATATTCATGACTGAAGTCTTTGCCATTGGAAACTATCTACTCGACCTAATTAATATTCATGAGCAATCCATCACCATTGGAAGCTTACGCAGCACAGACCTAATTAACATTTATGAGCGAAATCCCTAGACATAGTAGGATTTCGCGTCTTTGCGAGTCACGAAGTTCTAGCGTTATCAGTTCCAGGCACACGATGAGCGTTGGATATGCAACATAGCGTGGTTTTGCATTTCTGTAAGCTTACAATAGAGGATGGAGAAGCGACAGACCGCAGCACAGTCAAACGCTGAAACTCCAGACAGGTCAGTGCCAATAACACCCCTTTATAGTTTATGACACCCCATCTACACTGTTAGTGGCGTGACGCGACGCTTAGTGGATTAATGGATGCGTTCTTGTAAGTCGCGTTGCGATCACTGTGTAGAGATGAGGTGTCATAAACCAGGTGTTTAGTTACTGAGTGACTTGAAGCAAACAAAATCCTTGGGCTAACTTTGTTTGAATGAGGTGTTGTCTCATATTAACCAGACGCAGATAAGAAAGTAGGCTACTTGTAAATGAGCAACGCTGATGACTTTTCTTAATTAAAGGTGCACTTTTTTTTTTTTTTTTTTNTTTTTTGCTAATTAATGTTTTACTGATGAAATAAACAGCGGTTTTGAAAAAATATTAAAAATGATGCACGCTTGCTTGAGATAAAGACTCCACATTAATCTTAGAAATTGCTTTTGTTGTCTGTGGGGCGGGTCGCCCCCTCATGGGCGCCGCTGTGTTGATATCACATGACCAGCCGTGTCATGTAATTGGCTGAGTTACTAATAGTAATAAATAAATAATCATAATACCTTTCAGTTAGTGCTCAAGACATTTTACAAAGTATAAAAAAAATGACTAGGGCTGCAAAATGTATCGCACGATACGAAAAATAACATTGAAATTGCACTTAAACGCGATTCTTAGTGCGATTATGAAATTATGACTAGTCTCAGCCTCAGACGTCACGCTAGAGCTGCCCGATTAATCGTAAAATGATCGCGATCTCGATTCGAGCACCCACGCGATCCTACTTTATTAATGACAACGATTCTCCCGCGTCTATTAAACCTTTGACAAAATCATTCCGGAACGCTCAAATCTGTGTTCGTGCTGCCAGAGAGCCGTTTTGAATCACATATTAGTTATTTCTGTGTTGCAAATATTCACAGAAATTATCACAGAAGTACTGAGATATAAGTTGTAAGTTAGTACTTAAACACCGATTTCTTAGCCTGACGTGGTCATACTCAATTCTAGTCAGAATATGAGTCTGATACTGCTCCATTGGGCTTTGATTATGGGGGCGTATTTCAACCGATCCAGGAAAGACCTTAATTGGATAGACCTACAACCAATCAGAGCTACAGAGTAAGTGACGTATGTTGAGCGACGCATAGTTGTCAACAGAACTCAACTGCACACATGCTGGAACTAGTAGAAGATGAGACAATCTTTGCCAGTGTTGTAAAAAGAATTTTAAAATCTTTTAAAATTAATGCGCTGTCGATATCTTCTATAACGGACGCGATGGCGGAATCTACACATCTCAGTTCTTCAACAACAGCCATCATTGTTGTAAACTAATTCAACCCAAGCGATCTTTGATAACGTGGCTGATTACGTTTCTGGTGATAATCTGTCAATCATCTCCCTGACAATGTGATTGGTCCGAACAGTTTCTGTTCGGGCATAATTACTCCTCTACGGATCGAGTCCAGACCGAACTTCCCGACCTAAAAATGTTGTGGGCGGGGCTAAGTTCGGCTGGCATCCAGGCTACCGATTTCTATGATAGCGATCAAAATAGAGCAAACTACCTTTTGAAACGAACTTGGCACGCCAAATAACGGTTGTATCAATTACATCTAATTCCACTAGGTGGCGACAACTGACTGTTAAAAATGTATTTGTCGTTGAATCGTTCATTCAAAAGATTCATTCAAAAACACTGATTCATCCAGCAATGAAACAAGTATTTATTAATGAGTCATTGAATTCATTCAAAACCATTTTTTTGAATAATCCATTCAAACATTTTCCAGCAAATAGAGAACCTCTAGTAAATTATGAGTATATTCAGAATCGTGGGAGAATCGTGATCTCTATTTGAAACCAAAAAATCGTGATTCTCATTTTATCCAGAATCGTGCAGCTCTACGTCACACCCACGTATTGTTGGCTGAACGTCTGATGCGTATGGCACACTTCAGTGCCGGCCCGAGCCTCTTGGGGGCCCTAAGCAGCATTTGATTTGGGGGCCCCCCTCCCACCACGTGAAGTCACCTGTGGTTGAAGATTATTGACACAAATGTCACACTATAATAAACATGTTTTTCACTTTAAAATAATGGTCCTGATCACTAGTAGTTCCTGCATAGTGACTAGGTAATGATGCATTTTATGACCACACTGAGAGTAAAAAAAGACAATTACTCACATCTCAAACACTTTAATGTTGTGATTAGTAATTAATTAGTAATTCTTTATAATTATAATATATATAATTTATAAGTTACCTATTAGTTATTATTGATGCCAATGTCATTCTCTAATTATTGATTAGCTAATAAGGAACTATCTTTGTCCTAAATTTGATATTACTTACTGATTAGTTAAGCTTGTTTCTATATTAGTTAATAGTAGTAGCTCAAGTGTTAATGTAGATCTACTCATTAGTCCTGCATTACTTCCTGCATAGTTACTTATTAATGACGGACCAAGTGTTACCGAGGATAGCACTGCTACATCACTCGCCACCATATTAATAAAGAAATAATAAAGAAATAAAGAAATATAGCATCCCTTTCAACTTAAACTGATATCTATAATCAATACGTGAAATACACCTAGATAAATGTATATTAATAATGCGATTTAACATTAGCTCTGGTGATGGCTTATATAAGATCATGAGTCATGACTAGCTGCTACCTCAAGTGACATGAGCACAATTTGTGCTGCTGCACAAAACATTCTGTAAATAATTATGCAAACATACCTTTATCTTGCTCTTTTTTCTCCTCCTCTGTCTTTTTCTTCTTTCTTTTTTCGGCACCAGAGGGATACATCCTTTTTTGTGACATGGCTTATCATTTATAACATTTATTACAGTGACGTGCACTTGCGCGCCGGCGCGAATTGTCAATGCACGCGAGGTGTCTATGCGCAATTGCGCATGCTAGCAGACACAGCAGCAGTTGTCGGCAAATCTGAATTTTCTTGTCTCGAATTATTTATTTATTCATTCGTATTCATTCATTCATTCATTTATATCACTTGTTTAAGTTATTTAATTGTAAAAAAAAAAAAAAAAACACGATTGGGGGGCCCCCTATTGGCCAGGGGGCCCCAAGCAGCCGCTTAGTTCGCTTATGCCTCGGGCCGGCCCTGTGTTGTTGAGCAACCGAAGCGCGAGCTGTTAAAGCTCCACCCTCTTCTGGAAAGGGGGCCGGGTGCAGCAGCTCATTTGCATTTAAAGGGACACAAACAAAAATTGAGTGTTTTTGCTCGCACCCAAATAGGGGCAAATTTGACAAGCATCTTGTGAAAAGGGTCCCCTTTAAAGGTTTTCTTTATAATAGTTTTCTATAGGAAAAAGCTTAATGAGAAACTGTGTGTTGCATTCATATTCTGCGCTCATCTGCTTGCCTGTATTTAGTATGCATCATCAATAAGGTGTATACTGAATTTGGTCTTAATATCACTGCTTTAGCAATGTGAAATGTTTTATAATGTTGTTCTGTTTTTAGTGATTGAAATACTGAAGCAGGTGCTGTGTATGGATCACAAGTTCCCAAAACTTTAATNTTCTACAGGATGTCCGGGAGACATGTGTGTCACATTCTTTAACGGTCCGCCTAGAACAAATGCCGTGATGCAAAACCCCCTAATGGAAAAAGTAACCGTCGTGTTTACATCTGTGACAAGGAGCGTTTTCCAGGATCAACTAAATCCTGGCTGCTGGATTGATGTAAAGTTTGCGTCTCCATTGTTGCAGTAACCTTGCACAAGAACGTAATGATTAATTTATTAGATACATGCCAGTCTGTTATTGTAGGGACATCGACTTTACGTTTTCACACTCCTAAACATGACGCGGAACAAAACATTGAACATCCGCCCTGTGCGGTCCTTGGCCAATGAAAGCTGCGATAGAGTCCAGACCTTCTGCCGCCAGTCTGAAGGTCTGGCTATGCGAGACTAGTCTGTGAAGTACGACTCCAAATGCTAATCCATCTGAAAGCACTGCGAGTTTGAGTCGCTTATAATGTACATTTGAAAAAGCAACACGCGTCAAACATCTTTCCAGACATAAAAAGCATTTATTAACATCTTGTCCAACAAAAGGCAACATTTAATAACACGTTTTTACTCCAGTAACAGTTGAGCATCCTTCTGTAAGATGATGTGGTTCTTACACAGAATAAGGCAGTCGAGTGTTTATTAGTCATGTTTAAACAATCAAAGCGTTTCAATCTTCTGTTTATAAAGCTACAGCGATTTGACGCGTTATCTTCTTCTGTGGCAGGGCATATTTGGAGTTTCTGCGCAAGAGCGCCCTCTGGCTTTCAGATGGAGAAGCATTTACTACTGATCACAGAACCGTACAGCTCTGACAAGCTGCGCATAAAATAATCGCAGCCTTAGCTAAATCGCGTGCGATAAAATTAGCAATAAATCGCGATATATATCGTGCAGCTCTACAAATTACATCTAAACTACAGCTGAGTCCGAGTCAACAGCATAGTTAAGAATGATGAATATCGCTGATATGCTATTGGGTTGAAGAGCTAGCTGAACATAAACAAATACTCACTGACTGCTCTTATACATATCTTATTGTCAGAAGTATTATGTTGTAACTCACTAACACTTTTATATTACAGTCCCACAGGGGCTCATGTTGAATGGTGCAAACAACTGATTGCAGCCACAATGTCAAGTCCGATCTCTGGATCCATCAGCTCAGAGATGATTTCTAGAGACTACAAGGTATGGGTGTGCTAGCGTGGATAGTTAAATAATAATAATAATTCTACTGAGACTCAGCACAGATCTCTTTTGGTTTGGGTTGCATTACTTTTATAAAGAACACATCTGCTTTCTTTGTTTTGTGGACACTCATGACACTTATGTGCCCTGATTTATTCATGTTTTTTTTTTTTTTTTCACTTACATTTCATCACTGTGTGGCAGTATGTAGAGGAAGTAGACTGAAGCAAACAATATGTCAAAACATGTAAATTCTCACTAACTCAAAACAGGTTTTACTTTTTTCTGTTTATGCATTGCCAGAGATCTCCACCCAGTGTTTTTAGTTTATACCCTCTTATGCAAGAGGCAGCACAATTCAGACAACTGCTGTTTTTGTCATAAAACCACAGTGGAAGATTTCTGATGAAGTTATTTTATCAAGTCTCCACTGTCACTGACATATTTCACATGAAAAATAATTTTCTGTCACTCCTCATTTTCTTATAAAAACCTTTTGGTGGAACACAAAGGGTTAATTTGTCCTAGCCATATCCTAGAACCATAAAAGAGTCCAGTCAACTCATGCTGTAAGGACTTCTGACGTCATATGAGCTTTGTGTGAGGAACAGACTGAAAAAGCGTGCTGTTAACTAGATAATTAAGTCTGTTGAACACAAATTTGTGAATCATTCAGACCAGTTTTATTAACTAGATCAACTGATTCACTGAAAAAATGATTTCGTTCATGAATCAGACATCACTAGTGCTCTCATAAACGTTGCCAGGAGAGCTTGGTTGGATTTTGGTCTGTTCCTCACACAAAGCTATTGTATGATTTTGCAAGACTTGAAATATAGTGCACAAATCATATAGATTTATGAAAAAAAAAAAAAAAAAATTAAACACTGATCTCTTATGAGTTGAGATCTGTTAATCATGCAGAACCTCTGATTGATTCTGACACTGTTTCTGTTTCGTTCTTTAAAGGGGTCATATATCATGTCAAATTAATGTAAATCATGTCAAATTAAACTTTTGAAATAAAAAGTTGACTATGATAACAAATTGTACATTTCAGAATTTGAAAACCCCTCTCCAGTCCAAAAATACCCTGTATTGAAACATGAAAGTAATGTCATTTTTTATGTTAAAATGCTTTTTAGTCATTATCATAGTGTTCTTTTCAGAGTTTTTGGTGCAGAAAACTTGACTAACATTTAAGACTGGAAACATATAAAGCGATACAAAGTGTATATGACCCCTTTTGACCTTATTACACCTGCATGAAAGCTTGTAGTTCTCGAAATGATTGCACTTCCTCAATCTTTCTGGTGTGGTAACATGCACTGCTCTTTTTCTTTCTCTTTCCTCATCGATCTCTGTTTTTCTGTGGTGTTGTGGTGTTTCTTTGGTGCAGGACTCTGATGTGGAGGTTAAAGGATTTCTTTTGGACAGTGACCCTCAACAGACTGCCCCCTCTTCGGCAAGTCTTTCTGTGTGTGTGTGTGTGTGCGCGCGTTTTTGTGACATATCAGGACACAAATGTGTATAATGACATGGGTATTACATAGGTATTACAAGGAGAGGGTGACTTATGAGGACATACCCCATGTCCCCACTTTTCAAAAGGCTTATAAATCATACAGAATGAGTTTTTGTGAGAAAGTAAAAGTGTGCACAGTTTCCTGTGATGGTTAGGTTTAGGGGTAGGGGGATAGAAAATACGGTTTGTACAGTATAAAAACCATTACGCCTATGGAATGTCCCCACAATTCACAAAAATGTGTCACGAACATGTGTGTGTGTGTGTGTTTGTGTGTGTGTGTGTAAGACAATTTGACATGATTACTAACTTACAAACAGAAATAGACTGTTTCAAGACACTTACATCCAAATAAAAAAAGCACACAAATGTAATTTTAGGGTTAAATGCATGTTAAACGTGAAATAATGTTTCTATTCTATTCTATTCTGAATTCTATCTATCTATCTATTGAGACTTTAACATTTTGTATCAAAACATGAGATTTCAAAATCTTGAAAAATCATTTAAATTTGGATTTCTTGCATTGGCTGCTTATTATAATGAATTGTTTTTTGATAGTTACCATCATTTTGTTGTCCATGTAAATGCATTAATACTTTAAAGATCTCATAATTGTAATATTTGGATATAATTCATTTGCATTCTTGCCTGCAAAGGCATTTTAGATTTATTTCTGTAAACACATTTTTAGTCTAAATTATTTTCTGTGCCGCAGATGCTGTCGAAAGAGCATGATTTGTGTTTTAATCTGCAATATGCCTCTTCTGCATTATTGTTATAGCAGATAACTGAATGCGTGAGGGGGAAAATACAGATGTTTTGACTCATATGCCATTATGAAATATCACCACCCCGTGCCATCTTTCTAGGGCTTTATTAGCATAATGCTGAACAGATCCCCATAGATCTTTTGTTTTGGTGAAGGTCAAGCCTGTTGAATTCTACAGTGCTGTCGTTGTCCTGCAGCTGGACCATAACAGAATGACTGAATTCTCTTATTCGTCTGTGTCCATGAAGCTGCCAAACAGTTCTGTCACTGTGGGTGGAGCAGACCCACGAGCCCTCATCTCATCCCTCTGAACTCCCCACTGCTTGTTGTCAGAAATTTGCTCACAGAAACAGCTTTTTCAGAGCCAAACGCTGACTTGTGGTTCATGGGATCACTGAAAAGAGTAATCATATACTGCATATAGACAAGATTTTTAAGAGTTACTGGTGCCAAATTCACCATCAAGATGCTTGGGTGTTGTACGTGGTTGCTGTGTTTGCTGAGGTGTTCAGAGCGCATATTCCCTTCTGTCAAAGTTAATGAAAGCATCCAAAAATATGAAGCTCAAATATTTAGCTCTTGCTGAATTTGCAGCATCAGTAGTTTTCTTTTCATGCTGTGAGATTTTCTTCTGTGCTCTAAATTACAGCCCTGCCTTCCACGTTTAGTTTACAGCCTCAAACATTGGACTGGCTGTTTGCTTTAGGCAGAGAGAGAACTTAATGTTTGGGAGTGGTGGAAAGGAAACCACATACAGAGTATTTCTGATTCAATATGATACTGAGGGTGATTTTTTTCTAAATCACTATTTGTTTGATTTTTGTGTGTGTGTTCAAATAGTTTACAAATTAAGATAAGGCAAGCATCACTATTAATATTGTACATACTTAGTATTAAACTTAAGAACTGAACTTGTTCCACACTGCTTGTATAGTGGACATGGAAAAATCCCATAGACCAGAGGTCTTTAAGCTCTTGGAGGCCCACTGTCCTGCAGAGTTTAGCTCCAATCCTAATCAAACACACTTGATCCTGCTAATCAAGATCTTCAGTATTACACGAAAATCATATACTGAAGCAGGTTGGATATAAACTTTGCAGCGCAGTGGGCCTCCAGGAACTGGGTGGAAGACCTATGCCATAGACTTTCACTGAGGGACACGGGCCACATTTAGGTACCATAATATCATAATGACACTGGGCATTGGGTTTGCTCTTATGACTTGACCAGTATGTTGCCTAGAATCCAGCCACAATACCTTAGCAATGGCATAGGTTTTAGATAATCTGATTAAGTGTCATGTAAAACACATTAAATTGAGGTATAAACAAAAAACACAGTCCACAAACAACAAAAAGCAACATTCTAGATTCTAGAAATCCAAATAAGACAGCTGGCATATGCCTGTATTAATCAGACTTAAAGGGATAGTTCACCCACAAATGAAAATAATCCCATGATTTACTAACCTTCAAGCCACCCTAGGTATATATGGCTATCTTCTTTCAGACGAACACAATCGGAATTATATTAAAACAGATCCTGGCTCTTGTAAGCTTTATAATGGTAGTGAATGGCGCTCCTGATTTTGAAGTCCAACAAAGTGCATCCATCCATCATAAAAATAAGTCCTTCTGAAGTGAAGCAATGGGATTTCGTACAAAAATATTCATATTTAAATCTTTATAAGCTAAAATGAGTAGCTTCCGACAGCCTATGCAGCCTACGCGACGTAGGATGTAGCGTAAACTTAGATGCCTCTAGCTGTTCAAACAAATAGGGCTGGGCAACAAATTCAAGCTCCTATCTATTGAAATCCTCCGATATTTCTCTTTTTTTAGACTTTCGTGACCAGAGTTTTGTTTTGCTCTATCCTCTGTGCTTCCGTGTTCGTCAATACGTCATGCGTCGTGTGAGAGGTCACTCTTTTGCCGTAAGTCGATTTGCGTAGGCCGTTTTCCGGAAGCAAGCTATTTTAGTTTATAAAGATTTAAATAAGGACATTTTTTCTTACAAAAGCTTCAGAAGGCCTTTATTAACCCCCTGAAGCCGTGTATACCCACATGATGGATGGATGCACTTTTTTGGACTTCAAAATCAGGAGCGCCATTCACTACCATAATAAAGCTTGGAAGATCCAGGATATTTTTTTAAATAACTCCGTTTGTGTTCGTCTGAAAGAAGATAGTCATATATACCTAGGGTGGCTTGAAGGTGAGTAAATCATAGGATAATTTTCATTTTTTGGTGAACTATACCTTTAAATATCTTATTCAGAATATCTATGCATTATATCTAAAAATGTTCATGTCTGTCTGAATTATACTGATACAGGAATATTCCAAAAGGACCATGTAAACATCTTATCAGAATAAAAGCTTATTCAGAATATGGACCTAATTGGAAAATGATGTGCATGTAATCATATCAAAATGTGTTTGTTTCAATCTGTGACAGGCACTCAGAGAAGGAAATAAGCAGGCTCAGATGGAGGAGGCTCCGCGTGTTCCTGGAGAAACCATCAAGGCTATTGGTAATGACATTAACACATGCGCATTTGTGGTTTAGCATCTTTTTTACCTGACGTAACAGTACAGAACCATCATGAAGCATAGCAAGCTTAACATAATATGACATAATAAGTTAACATTTAGGTCATGTACAAGGCTTAAAATATTATATAGGTTAGGTAAGTGGATGGAATTGGTCTTCCACACACATATGCACGTCAACGGTAGATAACCTATGTATTCTATGGTGTTTTCACAGTCAAAGACGTCATGTATATCTGTCCATTCTCTGGAGTTGTGAGAGGGACTCTAACCATCACTGATTACAAGCTCTACTTCAAGAGCCTGACACGGGTAAACACACTCTTCTACTTATTTTTAGAGCATCTAAAGGCAGTGATACACCAAACTGACATTAAAGAACTAGCGGCAACAAAAGCCGACTGTGGTGTCGCATCATGTCAGCATTGTGCGTCAAAAATTTGTGTTTGCCATTCCCCAACATAGTATTGTCAAAAAATATTGGTGTTTCGATATATATAAATACTGTAATATTTGAAGAGGTTTCAATTAAAAAAACGTTTGCCGTATCAATTCACCAATACAAGTTTCTGAAGGATCATGTGACACTGAAGACTGAATGTCTGATGCTGAAAATTCACGGGAATAAATTAAATTTTTAGAAAATGTACTATTGTTTATTCAATTGTAATAATATTTCACAATATTAGTGTTTTTACTGCATTTTTGATCAAATAAATGCAGCGTTGGTGGGAATAAGAGACGTCTTTCAAACACATTAAAACATTTTAATTATTCCAAAGTTTTGGAGAGTAGCGTACTGAGTTTCTGTTGAGTTTTTGTAAAGGTGCAGGAAGCGATTTCTGTAAAACGCTGTTGAAAGTGGATCGGACCGAGCACCACAACAAACTTGTAGCCAATCAGCAGTAGGGGGCGTGTCCACTCATGATGGGGGAGGAGAGAGTGAGCAAGAGGGAGATTTGAAGAAAGACTGTAGAAAGAGAGATGGCTGAGAGACATTACAAAAGAGAAAAGCTATCACTGGAAAAAAAAAGGGTTATGATCAGGCAAGAGCTTTAGGATCCGCGTTAATATTAGAAAAGCTTTCCAGCCCTGGAGAAACCTAAGTGGGAAATCCTGAAAACGGACACATAGGTTGCGTTGTTTCTGCTCCATACGTTGGTTTTGAGTGTCATTGTTTGTCTCGATCTCTTGCTTGTAGATACTCGTGTATTGTATGTTCATATTTTGTACTTCCTTGTCATTCGTTCGCCATCTTCGCTTTATTTTGCTTTGCTTCTGCAATGATAAAGAGACATCCACTCCATGTTCAGACATCCATTGCATGTTCGTGCATTTTGGGGGCGGAGCAATGAAGGGAGGGGTGTGTTTGTTTGGGTTGATTTCAAATATCAACAGTGATTCTCAGAAATCGCTCACTGCACCTTTAAATTAGTGCTATTCTCAGATCTCAACAAGCACAAATGTTTTGATTGGTACTAATGTTGTTTCTGTGTGTGTGAAAGGATTCTCCGTTTGTGCTGGACGTGAATCTTGGAGTCGTAAGCAGACTGGAGTCTATCGCTGTTCAGAGTCACGGAGATAACACTCAAGGACTTGAGATAGTCTGCAAGGCAAAGGACAAATCAGTTTTCCTCTTTTCCACCCTTCATTGGCACTTCTTCCCTTTTCTGTCTTAGCTTCTTTTTACTCTCTCGCTCACTCTTTTAAATATTAATTACTATTTCATTCACAGGACCTGAGAAACCCCCGGTTTGCATACAAGAAGGAGGGACAGAGCAATTTGGAGGTGTTTGAAATACTGTCAAAGTATGCGTTCCCTCTCTCCCACAACCTGGTACGATTTTTTGAATACACCCACATATGTGACACTTGCATAAGGATGTGCTGTACACTATAGTGCACTAGCTGAATATGTTTCAGTGTGTTTAACGATACACATTCCCTCTCTTCCCTCAGCCTCTCTTTGCTTTTAAATACCGAGAGACGTTTCCAGAAGATGGCTGGAAGATCTATGACCCAATCTCTGAGTACAAGAGACAGGTATGGACTGTCATCACCAGTCACCATAAGCAAAATATATCAGGACAGGTAATTATTTTGGTATTACAGTATGTTCTGATGTCGATGTTGTGGGTGATGACAGGGTCTTCCAAACGAGAGCTGGATCATCAGTAAAATGAACAGCAGTTATGAGGTGTGTGAGACGTATCCCGCTCTGCTGGTCCTGCCTTCAAACGTCACAGAGGACGAACTGAAGAGAGTGGCGGCCTTTAGGGCCAAACGGCGTTTCCCTGTAAGAAGTTTTTTTTTTTTTTAAGTGAAAATCCTAGAGTCAGTTTTATTTTTACTTTACAACGGGCCTTTGTTTGGCCTACTGAAATATCCTCTATCAGCATCTACATTGTCATCAGGGCTACTATAGTTAAAAAATAGCTAAAACCATTACAAAAATCAGTACTTGAAATAACATAATGTTAAATGAGGGAGAAAAAAAACATTTAAGCAATTTGCCAAGCAGTGGTGTTCTAAAATGAGGAGGCAAAGTAATTACTTTTTTATGTAAATTCATGTTCCAGTTAAACTTAATGTTGACACATTTTTCAGGTTGACACATTTTTCAGGTTAAATAAATACTCAAGAAATCAACAACCAAAACATTTCAGTGCACGAAAATGAGAGACGGGATTTATTGTGTGAACATCGCAATAACCAGTCATAAAGCAATGGAGGCTTTGCTTTCTCTCATGTGAATCTCGCCCCAACAATCCCACAGCATGCTTTAGGGGGTCTGTCAAAACTCAATATATATCTAATTCAATATATTTATATTAATAAAAACGAGTAAATGATAAATAATATCTCAATGATACTAAAAGTCATACAGCAGTTTTTAATCATGATTTTAAATGCTGTTTTATTTGTTCTATCATGATCATCTTCTTAAACATTATCACATTCCCTCAGGTGTTGTCCTGGATTCACCCTGAGAGTCAGGCCGCTATAGTGCGCAGCGGTCAGCCACAGGTGGGTCCGTCAGACCGCCGCTGCAGGGAGGATGAACGGTACCTACAGACGATCCTCGACGCCAACGCTCAGTCTCACAAACTCTGCATCTTTGATGCTCGCCAAAGCACTGTGGCTGACACCAACAAGGTAAGAAACTGTATTTTAAAAAACAAATATTACAGCCAGTGTTGTGGGTTACGCATGACAAGTAACATGAGTTATGTAATCAGATTACTTTTTTCAAATAACTTGTAAAGTAACACATTACTTTGAATTTAAAACATAATATCTGAGTTGCTTTTTTCAAATAAGTAACGCAAATTACTGTTTTCCCATTTATTGACTGAAAGCTCTCCTGTCCCCGTGTTGAGAGAAATCATGATTAAGGTGCAGAGGTGTTTTGTGCGCTGTGTGAACATGATGCTTATTGTAGTTCTAGACTAAATGTGAACATTTACTCATCTCGCTTGCACAAAAACAGATTCAGTATTCAACAAAATGAATAAAAATAGTAAAAATGCAAACTCAGAATATTATGCAAACCTGCAATAAATATGTTGAATTACACAACTTGAGCTGCGCCCTGTACTGTACAGGCGTGAATTTGCATTTACTTCAGTCGGAGGCTTATTCATTTCACATTTGGCGTGAAAAGGCCTTTACATTTGCCAAGATTGAACTTTCTTGTCATTAAAAAACAAACAAGCAAGCCTAGCCCAGGTGAGAAAAAGTAATGCAAAAGTAATGTAACACATTACTTTCCAAAAAAAAAAGTAACTAAGTAATGCAGTTAGTTAATTTTTTTAAGGAGTAACACAATATTTTAACTTATTGCATTGCTTTTAAAAGTAACTTTCCCTAACATTGACTGCAGCAATATACTACCATTCAATATTATTGTATATATTATTCAGAAAGGACACATTAAATTGATCAAAAGTGACAGTAAAGACATTTATAATTTTACAAAGGTTTTATATTTCAAATAAATGCTGTTCATTTGAACTTTCAGTTCATCAAGGAATCCTGCAAAATCAGTTTCCACAAGAAAATTAAGCATCACTACCGTTTTCAACATTGATGATAATAAGAAAGTACCAAAGCAGCAGTTTATATTAGAATGATTTCTGAAGGATCATGTGACACTGAAGACTGGAGTAATGATGCATTCACAGGAGTAAATTACACTTTAAAACATATTCGAATAGAAAACAGTTATTTTAAATTGTAATAATATTTCACAATATTAATGTTTTGGCTGTATTTTTGATCAAATAAATGAATTTCCGTTAAAAGGAAAAAAAATATTGATATTTTGTGGTGAGGCAGTTCATATATACAATTATACATAAATACATATACATATACAAGTTCATATATACAATTTATATTTGTCCACAAAACTAATTTTCAGCATTTAAGCCTTTAGATCAGAAGGTCAGTGAAGACAAAATTAAATGATTTATATAGAAATCATATACATGAGATGTTTGAGGAATCTTCATACAATAAGGGAAGAATTGAACTTATCTGTTTTAGTTTCTAAATTTACTCAGAAAAGCGGTTGGTTAGTCTTAAATACTAAATAATTATGAGTAATGGATTCACCGAACCAGTTTAATCCTCAACACAGACTAAAACTAAAGGGATAGTTCACCAAAACATAAAATCATCATTTACTCACCTGCATGTCATTCCAAAGCTGTCTAACTTTATTCTGTGGAATACAAAGGAAGATATTTTCAAGAACATTGAGAACCAAACAACAACTGGAGCCGTTGACTTCCATTGTATGGACAAAGGAAACACTGAGACATTTCTCAAAATATAATCTTTTGTTTTTCACAGAAGAAAGAAAGGCATACAGGTTTGCACCAACGTGTGAGTAAGAGAGTAAATTATTCAAGTAAACTATCCCTTTAAAGAAATCCTCCCTCAGCTAGAATCTCATCCATTTTAGTTTAATGTTATTGAAATTAGTCAAGCCTTGTTGTAAGCAGGACAAGACCAGGCCTATGAACATTTTCAGTTCAGTATTGTTATGAAAGAAATGATAGAAAGCTCATAGATTGATACTCTGGGCTTGATAACATGTCGAAACATGATGTTCCCCACACAAATAACAGCATCATGTGTGATGACCATCTTGTGCCAGCAATAATCCCACTACTGTACCAGATTTTCTGGAATGGCTTATATGTGGCTCCTCTTTTATAGGCCAAAGATGGAGGATATGAGAATGAGAGTTTCTACATCAATGTGGAGCTGAACTTTCTGGAGATCCCCAACATACATGTGATGAGAGAATCCCTGAGGAAACTCAAGGAGGTGGTGTATCCTGCCATCGACCAACAACACTGGTTCTCATCTGTGGATTCAACGCACTGGCTGGAATACATCAGGGTGAGAATCTGGATTATGTCACTACACCATGTTCGTTTTGAAGCCATGATCGAATCAGGTGGTCATTACATCCTGACTTTCATACTCATGAATTTTCATTGATGTTTCTGTTCTGTCTTCTAAAATATTGCTTTCACTTACTGATTCTGTAGTGCATTTAGTTTGAGAGGCTTGTTGAAGTCATCTTCTGGGGCTGGAATCATGAAAATCTTCTTCCAGAAGATAAATTCCAAAAAGTAAAAAAAAAAAAACAGTTTTTGAAGTTAAATTCTTGAAAAATACTTAAGAAGTGCACACTATTTTTTGAAGAGATTGGCTTAAGAGCAGTTCAGCACTCTGTATGGTGTTTTTTAATTTGGTGTGTATTTTCAAATTTAGCAAAAAGTCACGTGACCCATAATAATGACCGATCATTCTTTACATTATCGGTCATTGGTGTCACTTCAGAGAACTCATGCACATCCTTAGTAGTAGTAGAAATATGTATTATATGTAGCTAGTGCTTAATTGCAACAATTAATTTAAAACAACCCAATAAATTCATTAAACCTTAATTAAATCTTCATTAAATACAGAAGTTATGGATGATTTTTAAGAAGATTCAAAAATTTAATTAAATTTTGTCTTAAGAAAAAGATAAAGGGTTAGTTCACCCAAAAATGAAAATTCTGTCATTAATTACTCACCCTCATGTCATTCCACACCCGTAAGACCTTCGTTCATCTTCAGAACACAAATTAAGATATTTTTACTTGCTAGCAAGTTAATTTACAACTTCAGTGCCAGGAAAGCTACTAAAGATATATTTAAAACAGTTCATGTGACTACAGTGGTTCAACCTTAATGTTATGAAGCGACGAGAATACTTTTTGTGCACCAAAAAAACAAAATAATACCTAGTAATAAAATAATACCTAATAGACCCAAAACAATATCTAGTGATGGGCGATTTCAAAACACTGCTTCAAATCTTTTGTTTCGAATCAGTAGTTCGGAGCACCAAAGTCACGTGATTTTAGCAGTTTGACACGCAATCCGAACCACTGAATCAAAACAAAAGATTTGAAGCAGTGTTTTGAAATCGTCCATCACTAGATGTTGTTAAAAAAAAGTCGTTATTTTGTTTTTTTGGCACACGAAAAGTATTCTCGTTGCTTTATAATATTAAGGTTGAACCCCTGTAGTCTCATGAACTGTTTTAAATATGTTTTTAGTAGTTTTCTGGGCACTGAAAGTGTTAATTATCTTGCTGTCAATGCAGGCCTCACTGAGCCATCGGATTTTATCAAAAATATCTTAATTTTTGTTGATGAACGAAGGTCTTACGGGTGTGGAACGACATGAGGGTGAGCAATAAATGACATTATTAAATTTTTGGGTGAACTAACCCTTTAAGAATTATTATACAAACTATTCTTGACTTTTAAATCGAATAAAATGGCAACAATAAAGATTGGTTAGCTAATTACCTTAAAAGTCCATAGATATCGCCGTCAGTTTGTACTGCTGTTAACACTTTCTCAGACAAACAGATGCAATGAGACCCATTTTCCTGTTTGTTCATAGTTATAGTAATTTTTTTAGGGAGTGATGCAACATTGTAATGCATTACTTTTTATAGTAACTTTCCCCAACACTGAAGATATCTATAACGATAACTATATTAGCGTCCATCGTTATATAGTTATATCATTCTATATCATTATTCTAAGTGCAAGCTAGATACACTAGCCAGATATTATTTAATATAACTCTGATTGTGTTCGGATGAAAGAAGAAAGTCATATACACCTAGGATGGCTTGAGGGTGAGTACATTATAGGATAATTTTCATTTTTGGGTGAGCTATCCCTTTAAATAGTAGTCATTAATGAAAGTTTTAGAATTGGTCTCTTTGTAAAGAAAATAAAGTGAAATCACTTCAAAAAATTAAAGTGTAAAAATGTTATAGAATTTTAAGTTTACTATAAAGCAAATGTACTGCACTAAAGATCTTTTTATTTTACACACAAAAAAATAATAATTTAGACTGAAAGCCATATGTCTAACACAACTGTGTTCCAAATCGGAAGTTGATATCACAAAAAGGTGCTACATGTTTAGGTGCTATACCAAACATAGCCACCGGGTGATGCATTCTCCTGTCACAATTCAATACATGTCACTCACAATATCACAAAACAGTGGCCAAATATGGAATCTTGAGTGTCGGACCTTTCCAAGTTTAGATGTTTTGTCAAGTTTAGAAAAAAAGCACCAAGTGTCTCGCTATCTGACAGTTAACAGGTTAAAAGTGCAGAAATGATACACTAAACCAAATCTTATCTGTTTATACTCTAGGTTTATCTTAGGTTGCTCAAATAATTATTAAATATTTTTAATTATTTAATGTAATTAATATTTAAAACTAACAAAAATGTAAAAATAAAAAGTATTTCTTAAAGGTACAACACTCACTATTTTCTCTGTAGCTCTTGCTAGCAGGTGCGGTTCGCATCGCAGACCGAATCGAGTCGGGTAAGACGTCAGTGGTGGTGCACTGCAGTGATGGCTGGGACCGCACGGCTCAGCTCACCTCTCTGGCCATGCTTATGCTGGACGCGCACTACCGTTCGCTCAGGGGCTTCCAGGTGCTGCTGGAGAAGGAATGGCTGAGCTTCGGACACCGCTTTGCTTCGGTCAGTAACATTCTGCATATATGGAAAAAACATTCCACATTGACGTGTACTAACATCCCACTGTATCTTTCTCTTCCTCTGTCTTTCTTAGCGTGTGGGACATGGAGATGGGAATCACGCAAACTCTGAACGCTCACCTCTCTTTGTGCAGTTCATCGACTGTGTCTGGCAGATGACACGACAGGTGAGGGAAAAGTGGATAGTGGGGCTGAGAAAAAAAAGTGATACAATATTATTATATCATCCTTTCTCTTTTGTTCTCTCCATAGTTTCCCTCTGCATTTGAATTCAATGAGCTGTTTCTCGTCACGGTGCTCGATCACCTCTACAGCTGCCTGTTTGGGACATTTCTCTACAACAGCGAGCAAGAACGAGTCTCGAAGGCAAGTGCATTAATGTGCATTAATGTCACTTGGTTTTAAAGTAATGATTTACTCACCCTCATGTCATTCCATTCTGATTGCGCAGGAGGTTTACAGTAAGACCGTGTCTCTGTGGTCATATGTGAACAGTCAGCTTGAGGAGTTTACCAACCCGCTGTATGTGAACTACGAGCACCATGTTTTATATCCGGTAGCCAGTCTGAGACATCTAGAGCTTTGGGTCAGTTATTATGTGCGCTGGAACCCGCGCATGAGGCCACAGGTGAGCAGGGGATGCGGAAGATCATGGTTGACGCAATATGTTTTATAACTGATTATTCCAAATGTGTTTCAGTGGAAGTACAGGTAGGTGAAAATGTGTTTTGTGGACTTGTTGAACGAAGTCTCTTATGCTCATTAAGGCTGCATTTATTTCATAATAACAAAAAAACATAATATAATATTGTAAAAATTAATAATATTGTGAAATATTATTACAATTAAGGTTTTCTATTTTAATATACTTTAAAATATAATTTATTTCTGTGATGCAAAGCTGAATTTTCAGCATCATTATTCCAGTCTTCAGTGTCACATGATCCTTCAGAAATTAATCTAATATGCTGATTTGATACTCTTTGATACTTTTTTTGGAACCTGTGATACTTTTTTCAGGATTCATTGATGAATAAAAGGTTAAAAAGAACAGCATTTATTCAAAATATAAATCTTTTCTAACAATATAAATCTTTGCTCTCACTTTTTATTAATTTAACACATCTGTGCTGAATAAAAGTATTAATTTCTTCATAAAAAATAAATAAATAAAAAAAATTACTGACCCCAAACTTTTGAACGGAAGTGTATATTGTTACAAAAGATTTCTATTTTAAATAAATGCTGATATTTTTTTAACTNTGATCCTTCAGAAATCAATCTAATATGCTGATTTGATAGTCTTTGATACTTTTTTTGGAACCTGTGATACTTTTTTCAGGATTCATTGATGAATAAAAGGTTAAAAAGAACAGCATTTATTCAAAATATAAATCTTTTCTAACAATATAAATCTTTGCTCTCACTTTTTATTAATTTAACACATCTGTGCTGAATAAAAGTATTAATTTCTTCATAAAAAATAAATAAATAAAAAAAATTACTGACCCCAAACTTTTGAACGGAAGTGTATATTGTTACAAAAGATTTCTATTTTAAATAAATGCTGATATTTTTTTAACTTTTCATTCATCAAAGAATCCTGAAAAAGTATCACAGGTTATAAAATAATATTAAGCATTAATATTAAGTTTCCAACATTGATAATAAATCAGCATATTAGAATGATTTCTGAAGGATCATGTGACACTGAAGCCTGGAGTAATGATACTGAAAATTCAGCTTTGCATCACAGAAATAAATTATATTTTAAAGTATATTAAAATAGAAAACCATAATTTTAAATTGTAATAATATTTCACAATATTTCCATTTTTTCTGTATTTATTATGAAATAAATGCAGCCTTAATGAGCACAAGAGACTTAACATAAAAACATAAAAAATAGTAATGTTTCCAAACTTTTGACTGGTAGTGTGTATATATATATATATATATGCATGGATGTGTATAGATATAATATTTATATATTAGGGCTGTGGATTTAACGCATTAATTAGATTAATTAATTACAGTGAAAAATAATGCGTTAAAATTAACGCATTTAACGCACTTGCCCCGCCCCAGACCTACGTAGGTCATCTGACATTTCATACAGTTGATTGATGCAACAACTCACTGTGCGATGGAGCCTATAGAATGTAGTTAAAATGTCCCTAAAATTCAAGCAAAAATGCTGTTTGAGTTTTTGACTCATATTTACATCATATAGTTAAGCTATATCACACGAGTAACGAGTGCAATATCACACGAGTGCTGTCTTTCTGTCCAGAATAACACAAGCGCAAATGCGATTCTAATTTTATACAACAGTTCAATAAATAGTAAGTTAATGTTGTATTTTAGACACAATATTGTCTGTTTTGCTCAATTTTGTCTACGAAAATATAAAGACAATGCAGAACTTTTCATCTCCGAGCAACACACAGCGGCATTTCATTTCTGAATCTGCGTTTTGAACGAATTAGGCCAACCAATGATTCAATGGACAGTGGAACATTCATAAAGAGAACCATTTACTTCACTCCTGAATGAATCAGCTGTGTGAATGAATCAATGAATCAATCAATCAATCATTAAGACATTTATCGCCACCTACTGGCAGTTTTAGTTTCTTATTTAGTGTATAATTTCATTAAAAAATAATTTCATATTTCCTTAAAAAAAACATTAAAGGTATAGTTCACCCAATAACTCAACTTCAGGGTCCAAAAGTTTGTGTAATACATTTTATGTTGAATCAAATAAAATATTTCTTTCTGAAGCTACTTTTTGTAATGTCTATTTGATGCTTTACACAATAATGATTTCAAATTATTTTTGGGGGGTAATTTCTCAGCAAAATCTGATGTGCGATTAATTAGCAATTAATTCGATTAATTAATCGCCACGTCATGTAATTAATTAGATTGTAACATCATGTAATAAATTATATATATTTTTTAATTGGACCTTTATTTTTAATTTTTATGATTTTATTTATTTTCATTTTATCTTGTAATTTAATTGAAATTTTACAAAAGTTGAAAATGTAAATACTTCACATTTAGTGACACTACAGGCTCTGTTTTCCCCCTCGTCTCTGTCTGTCAGGTTCCTGTTCATCAGAGTCTGAAGGAGTTGTTGGTCCTGAAGTCAGAGTTGCAGAAGAGAGTGGAGGAGCTAAAACGAGATGCAGCTTCATCACATTCGTTCTCCTCTTCCTCAGAGCATGAAGGCATGCCCATGCAGACTACTGTCTGAGCATTTCTTATTAATGTGTTAAGTAAATACTGCTATTCTATTTAATTCTATTTGGAATAATACCCCTGTGTGGTCATTAGTGCCCTCTAAAGGCCATAAAGCCACTGGTTAAATCCCGTAGCACTACAGTTCAACAAACATTTTCCATATTATGAGTTTTCTATACATACTGTAACTTTGTGAAGGGTATTTTGAATTTTTCACTTATTGTTGGGGGAAAAAAATTAAAATCGCACATTCAGTTGATGGTTTTAACACCTGAGCTTCATCAAGGCATGGGTTTCTAGCATATTTTCAAGGATTTATTTTAATCAGATTTTGTTATTAACAATAATATGTAAACCAGAACAAAACAGTATCTCTACAAAAAAAATGCCTGAATATTCTAGTGGCTTTGCCAAGAATGTTCTTGCTCTTTTATTGCCTACAAGAATTACTACTCATTAAAATGTAACATAATTCAGAATCATGCATAATATAAAATCTTTGCATAAATTTGCTCATTTATACACATTTTTTTTACACAAACTGCCGCCTTCAGATAAGCTATTATTATTTTAAATGCTACCATTTCAATATTACAATGACATAAGGATTACTAAAAGTTGCCTAATGCATATTTTATTTTCTAAATGTGTTTGTAATACCTTTTTTTTTTTTTACATTTGTTTTATATTCATTTTTATAATGTCTAATTTGTTATAAGCTTAAATTTGTAATAATTGTGTATATTAATATATGTTAAACACCAAATTTTGTTGTCCGAAGAATAAAAAAAATACCTTACAAAAACTGGTAGTCCATTATATCTCATTCTGATTTGCAAATTTACTTTTAATTAGACAAAATATGGTTACTTAAATGCTGTTTTTTCCCAAAACATGGGTTCAAAGTACATGTAAATGCCATTTAAGCTAAATATTTATAATAAAACGAATAATTCTTGACACTAGCTACATTTAATCTTAAATCAAGTATATCCTTGATACATGGTTATGGAGGGGAAAAAAATAAAGGATTCGAGTTTGACTTTAATTTAAAAGTAACATTATTATATTACCATCTTTCTCTTTATGTAGGCCATCCTCGTTTTCATTTGGCAGCCAAACTACCCTAATTTCTACTCCTCTGCTCAGTATTATCACGCCCTAAACATTGTATAGTTTGCTTACTGAACACAGTTTCTCTACATAGTGCACTGAACTGCCCGTAGTTCACGCTCACACGTGGTTTGCCACGGAGTTTTTTAACTTCTGTTGTTTTGACAGCAATTCCCGCCTTGTTTTTGAATAATGGGGTGTGTCTTAGGCTTCTGTCCAATGACGGCACGCGGGTCATGAATATGTAAGATCGTTTGACCAATCCACAGTTGTGGAGGCTGTTTTAAATGCGCGCCGGGACTAACCAATCAGGCAGGTCTCGTAGTGAGCTAGCGCGAGGCTGTGTGGTCTTCTATAGAGAGGAAGCGCGAGGCCGTTAGTGTGACTGAGGAGAACAGACGACAGGACAAACATTAAAACAAGGTATCTTTAAAGTTTTCCATTTAAAACTATTAATTGTGGCCAAATGTTTTCTTAAAAATATTATCTTAATGATTTAAATTCTTTTTTTGCTACGCAAACGATACTTTATGTATAACTTACCATTTTTTTTCTTGTATAAACTGATTTACAGCGAAATGTTAACGGTGGTGTGTATTTGTTTTCTTTCTAAACTATTTTGCTTTCTTTACAGTCTATTAAAAGTAAATTTTTGTCGGTTAAACCGAAGTTGAGTGACGAACATGCGTTTAAAATGGCTGGCTATGTAAAAAATCTGCTTCAAACAAACAACGGGCGGCTAAATGGCCTGAAAGGCTGTCGTGAAGTGCTTAGTGTTTCATCGGTGTGTTTGCCGCGTAATAGTTTATTTTAGTTGTATATTTACTGGTTATAGGGAGTATTGAGCTGTTAAAGCGCTGTTAACGGCCAATGCCAGTCATGGCTGGTTTGACTCTGCCTTTGTTGCAAACGGGTTTGTGCCGGGCGCGAATTTGCGAATCCTACTATGGTGAAGAGTTGGCTCATGAATATTAATTAATTCGCTGACGTTGCTACGTGTAGTCTCTACAGCGTGACTTAACTTAATATTCACAACGAACGCCTTCACTATAGTATGATTCGTTAATTCGCATTGCCCCAAACGCCCACCTAATGCGTCTACATGGCAACCAATCAGTGAGCAATGCGGGGCGAACGTCACGGTGCGTAATTAATATTCATGCCCTTATCCTTCACGGTAGTAGGATTCGTGATTTGGCGTGCAGTGTGAAACTGGTAGAACTTTGCAAAAGCTGACCTCGCTGTACATTGTGTTTAATAAACGACTTTTAAAATGTCGGCTTTGAAAATTTGCTAGTTAAACTATGCCCTCGTAGTGTCTCTTGTGAAAATGGGGGTGCAAGTCATTGTTCCTCGCCGCTGATAGAGGCCATTTTTATGAATGGCGTCTGATTGAGGAGACGCGGCTAGTCATTCGCTCTCTTCACACATTGCCTGCTTTTTTATCTAGGCTTCAAATTACATCTTATTTGGGAAATAATTAGTAAATTGCAGCATTACGGTTAAATAAAATTTAGTTTCTGTCATTAATTTGCACTTCACAAATGAAAAATAAACAAGTGCTTGATGCACCTCGGGCGANAAAAATCCCATTTATTTTTCTCTATAAAATAATTTTTTCTTTAGAATAGCTTATTAATCTTTCGAGACATAAC
The DNA here is from genome assembly GCA_003731715.1 of Anabarilius grahami. NCBI lineage: Eukaryota > Metazoa > Chordata > Actinopteri > Cypriniformes > Xenocyprididae > Anabarilius > Anabarilius grahami. The sequence continues at coordinate 6,070,964 of RJVU01059915.1, forward strand.
TACTGTGAGCAACAAGGGTGGCAATCAATGGCATGTTTCTTCTATTTTTCTATTTTTATAAAAATTGTTTAACAGCAGATTTCCTCGTGATAAACATTACCCATGATTCTGCAAAAAATGTCCACCAATCAGAGAATCGAAAGAAATTGCACCAAAAGAACTCTTGAGCACCTGTCCACTCCCATGAAGCACTGCGGATGACGTAATAGTCAATCTTCTTATGGTTACGAGGGCACATGAAGTAGTAAAAATGATTTATTCATCAAATTATTGTTATTATTATTATTATTTTTAAATACTGCAATATTCCTTTTTTTATATATAAAAACAATAATTGTCCATTTTGATTTACTGGTGCATTAAACTGCTGAGAAAAGGAGTCTCTAGGGATGTGACGTCCCATATATAATGTTGAATGAAAAGATGCATTTATGTGCTAACTGTGGCACCTAATCATTTTCGGTCCTCTCAGTATTATACATGCTTGTTTTAGTCTTTTTTTTTTTAATTATCTGTGTACTTTTAGGTGTGGTGATATTTGAGTAGCTTCATAATAATGGCAAAGGGTGAACCAGGGAAGCCCAAGGGCAAGATGTCGGCCTATGCCTATTTTGTGAAGACGTGTCGTGAAGAGCACAACAAGAAGAACCCTGGTGTCTCGGTTAACTTCTCCGAATTTTCCAAGAAGTGCTCTGAGAGATGGAAAGTAAGTAGATTATTCCTATCTGTAGGTGTCTGTATCGTGAAATCAATGCAAAAAGCATAACAAGGCTACTGCTAGGATCTTGAACGATTGTCATTTGTTGCAGACTATGTCACCAAAAGAGAAGACTAAATTTGAAGACCTGGCCAAACAGGACAAGGTCCGTTATGACCAGGAAATGATGCACTTCAATCCAGGAAAGAAAGGTCGGAAGCAGAAGAAGGATCCTAATGCTCCAAGGCGGCCACCGTATGTTTTCAGTCCTTTTATATTATCCAGAATCACTGAAATGAGCTCTAGAAATATGGTCCTATGTGGTTCAGTTACTTACTTTTAAGTCTCTGCCTTTTCAGGTCTGGATTTTTCCTGTTCTGTTCAGACCAAAGGCCCAATATCAAGGCTGAGCACCCCAGCCTGGGCATTGGAGATGTAGCCAAGAAACTTGGAGAGATGTGGAACAATCTGTCTGATTCTGAGAAGCAGCCTTTCTTATCCAAGGCCAACAAACTGAAGGACAAGTACCAGAAGGTGGAGAATGACCTCACAAATGTTGTCCTCTATACAGTTTTGATAGTGGTTAAAGAATGAATGATTTGGGGCTGTCCCCGACAAAAGATTTTTGTAGTCGATTAGTATTTGTTCACTTAAGCCATTAGTCGACTAATCGCACGTTTATATTAACTTAATTACTTAAATATTTACTGGGGGCATAATGTACAGCCTGCCAATCATCTTCATCCGGCCCGAGGGCACCCCAACTTCCCCCCTCCTCTTTTCCTGGTGGTGTGGCTAAATGTGGTAAGATACGTGGCTGCAGTGGTGCCTGGAGCTGTACAGCTATAATTACGTACTCTTCGTACAATGCACGCTCCTCCGACTGACCTGAGAAACGTTTTCCGTGCGAACGTTTCAGCAGTTTTTATGTGTGTCCTGTATTTCTTTCGACTGAACCAGCGATAACGATCATTTGTGAATTAATTATTCTTTAGCTCGATTATTTCTTTTCCATGAATTGGCCAAATGCGTTTGCATAACAATATGGATTTGTTCGGACCGCTCTGTCACTGAATCATCTGAAGTTGTTTCTCGGTCAGTAACAACAAATACAGAACAAATGGTCCTGTTTTCATGTGTTTCACTAGTTTACATTGAACTACGCAGCACAGCCCAGTGGATAACGGAACAAAAAAAAGGAGCTGTTTATTCCTGGTCCCGGACACCATTATTAAACAGCGTTGCAACATCCAGTGAGAAGTTTCTATTCGACATACACCTCTCGGTTACAAACCACAAATCAAATCATGATTAAACTAGTTTTAAATCGGATGAAACAGCCTCAACATTCCCAAAAAGACTGAGGAAAACGAGAAACATTGTGCCATCCCCAAATCACCACACTTACAAACATTTACCATGAATGAACTCTAGTAATTTACCATGGTTTGTGGAAATGTGGTTTATATTGAATGGCTAGAACATAGTATTCTTATTGCAATATATTTATTAGGTGGGTAGGGGAATATATAATTCATTTCTTTGTGAAGGTGTGTAGTTTTTACCTGTGTCTGGGCTTTTTTTTTTATTTTATTTTTTTTTATAATAGGTCAATGTAATGTAATGTAATATAATATAATTTGACAGTGGTACTGAGTAGCCATGTATGGTTTTACCTGTGGTTACCAAGTCTCGCTGTCAGATTTTCCTTTAAGCCTGTAATAATTTTAATTATAAATAAAATAATTCCAATAAGACCACTTCCCACCCCACCTCAACTTTTTGATTTGATAATCCGGCCCTCGAATGAAACTACTTGAAGAGCCCTGATATAGCCTATTCCACACTCAAACACACATAAAGCACATAAAACCTTTTAATACGCATTACATAATCAGAGTATTTGTTTTCGAAATGGTTCGTTTAAAATTTGGTTAATTTGACGCATTTTAGTTCACGGAGACCAAGACTGCAGTAGGCACATCCTGTTTGTTTTCTTTATTTTACAAAAGCACAATGTTTTGTTGTTTTGAGATTACACAAACTTTAAACTTTACAGTTTCAAATGATTACTCTTATCTGTGTGACCAAAATGACTAAGTATTTTATTTAGTTTTGGCTGTTATCAGGGAAAATGCAAATGATCGCGCCGACGCCTCCATGTCATGCAGTAAGAGCGCTAATACTTTAGCTTCCACACTCCGCACAAACACTTGGATATGCACCTAATAATAGCGCACATTTGTCTAGGTTAATGTTAAAGCGAGATGCCAAGTAAAGTTGCTGCTACTAGCATGTTTCAAATAAGTCATATTTGAGGCTGGCGGATGATAAGTGAACATTTGGATTTTCTGCCTGACGTAATTAGCCCAAGGATCCCCAGTTAACGATCTGTCCCTCATGAACTGCGTGACTTCGCAACTTCCTGTGGAGCTTTTATTTATTTATTTCCTTCTCTGCGACTAACCAACTAGTCAAATTTTGGTCGACTAAGTCTCTTCCTTGTCGACTAGGGGGCAGCCCTAGAATTAATTTTCAGCAGCCATTACAAGTATGCTAATTTGCTGTTCAAATTGCATTGTAAAATAAATTACAGCAGAAAACGGTTGTTTTAAATTGTAATGTTTCACAATATTGCTGTTTTTCCTGTATTTGATCAAATGCAGGCAGGGTGAGCATAAGAGTTTCCTTTTTTTTTTTTTCTTCAAAACCTAAATCTTACCGACCTCAATTTTTTACGTGTGTGTGCGCCCAGTTGTCATTTTCAATTCCTCATGTCGTCATTTTGCTTTCTCAGGATATGGCGGACTACAGAGGAAAGGGAAAAGGAAGCGGAGGAGCATCATCTGCCAAATCCAAACCCAAGGTTGAGGACGATGATGACGAAGATGAAGACGAGGAGGAGGAGGAAGAAGAGGATGACGATGATGACGATGACTAAAGAACTTGTTTCTACTAATTGAGCAGTAAGTTATTTGTTCACTGCCAATTAGTTTAAGTCTGGGTCTAAGAGGTCTTGGTGTCAAGGCTGCTATACACTGATCACCAGTAGATAAGCCCAATGCATGCAAGCTCTGACTTTAGACAACCAAACTCTCTCAATGCTGGGTTTGCTGGTGGTCCTGTTACAGCTTGCTATTAAACTGCATTGGCAAAAGCAAAATATTTCCACACCGTTCGACAATAAACAAAGTGGTAGCAGTACATACTCTTTTTAAAACTATTTAAAGTGGTGTGTTTCTGTATGGCTGTTGACTTAAAAGTTCTTTTTTCTTTTTTCTTTTTTTCTACTCTCCCAGCTTTCAAAATGCACAATTTGTGGATAGATTTAAGGTTTCTTTTTCTGTTCGGCCACATAAGCTTCCTGCGTTGTTGAAAGGATGTTTGTGATGTGTGGTTATATTATTATTATTTGTGTAATTTTGAATGATTACATTTATAATTTTATGTGTGGAGAGTCTAGGGACGTTTTCAGCTTTAACCAGACGCAAGTGATCAAATGCTGGGGAAAGCTCTTATTTGCACCTTCAACTGTTAAATTTTTTTTTTTTTTTTTTTTTTTTTATGTATAGGTGACACTGTGATTTGAAATAAACATGGCATTTTTAGATCTCAAATGATTCAAGTGACTTTCTTATCTGCAAAACGTTCAATGTAGTGTGTAAATACTTGGGGTATTTTGTCAATGTTATCAATAAAGTGATAAATGGGAGTTTCTTTTAAGAGTGCTCATTTAATTTTTTTTTTTTTTTTTCTCTGCATTTAATAACATTATCTGAATGTAATGACTGTGGTGAGCCAGTAGATGTCAATAAAGGCCACCAATTGCAAAAGCTGTGCAAATAATAACCCAGAGAAAGCTGTCAATAAAACCCAACTGCTAGGCTTCTTCTGAGTATCCTTACCTCCCTACAACTATAATAGGTAGAAAACCAGTGTGCAAACATATTAACAAGCGGTAGATAAAAGTACCCAGATGACCTACTACTACCACTGATAGTCTGAAGTGCTAATCCAATGGATGTTTTACTATCCCATGAGGCCATGGGAGAGGATTTTTGAATGGCAGTGAAATGACACAACCAATTCTACAATGACAAATGTATGAAATTACACTTCATAATTGGTGTGAAGTACACTTTGATCACTTGTTTACTTTTTCTAGAGACAATTGGGAAAATCTCTTGTTTGGCCAAATTATAAGGCAGGAAATGTTCAGCAAGCTGGAAAAATCCATTCAAAATGGCAGAGATCATGAGAGAAATTATACATTTCTATTTCATTGAGTAGCAAGAAGTATCAAAGTCAATTAAATGTTCTTACAATTACACATGATCAATGAAGTCTATGTAGTGTATAAAAATTGGGGAAAAAGTTTTTCATGACATGAGAAATTTGAATCAATACAGTATTTTCTTGCATCATGATAGGTAAATGAAATATGAGTGTAAAGATGTCACACTTTTACCATTGCTCTGTGAAATTTCACTGGTAAAATCCAGTCACTTCAGAAGGAATCTGCGCAATCTGAAGTTTCGCCAAGTATATTTCGCTCTTTTTCAAGTTGTTCACGTGAATTCAAATTGGTTTGAAAGTCTGTGTGAAGTGTGCTTCATA
>RJVU01059915.1:6086599-6121148 GCA_003731715.1 Anabarilius grahami
AGTCTTACAAAGATATCAATACCATGATTAGTTTTAAGTATGTAAACATTGTATATCGACATGAAATATTAATTAAAAATCAACTATGTGCACAATAGCTTCATTTATACTTGTGAATGATTTGACGCGATACCACGGCGCATAATGAAGGGAACATCCACCAATTCCACCAAGTGGTTAAAACTTATAATTTGTATTCATTACAATGACTTTGTTTAACATTTAAAAACAGACATGTTCAAATTCCAAAGCTTGTTAGTTCCTGTTGGTAAGACTGACAAGCTTTGGAATTTGAATATGTCTGTTTTTAAATGTTATAAGTAATTTTAATGAATACAAATTATACGTTTTAACCACTTGGTGGAATTGGCAGGCGTTCCCTTCACCATGCGCCGTGGTATCACGTCAAATCATTCACAGGTATAAATATGAAGCTATTTTGCACGTAGGTGATTTTGAATTAATATTTCATGTCGATATACGGTGGTTACATACTGTTAAAACTAATCGTGGTATTGATATTACTGCCGACTCTATAAAACATTGGCAAGGAAAACTAACTTTACCAAGCTCTGAGAGCCCCCTAGTGGTCGGGAGCATTTCCATTGTGTTGTGGCTTTATTCCGTTGTGTTGTGGCTTTATTCCGTTGCGTTGTGGCTCGATTTCGTTGTGTTGTGAACTTATGTTTGCTTTTTTAATTTCGTTGTGTTGTGCACTACTGGGCCACCGTAATATACAGATCTATGGGGACTAAACAAAATACTTTTAGATAGAGCAAGCATGAAAGTGGCCTTCTAAACATTATAGTCAATTACCTCTGTCTAGTGACCAAGACTGGCGAGTTTGTGATCGTGGGCCCGCATAATTAATGAATGGCCAGTGCGAGGACCCTGTGCGATTCTGAGAACCGAATGAACGAGTACAATAAGAGTAAAGAGCTAAATAGAATATTCAAATGTAGAGCTAAATTATTATTCAAATGACCAATAATCAATTGACATTCTAAACTAAATTCGAGGTCATAATAACATGGAGTCAGATAAAAGTTTACTTGGAATTAAACTACTTTGCCACGCTGAAAAGACCGAACGCGCAAGAAACCTTCCCCGTCCTGTGGGAAACCGCCGTTGGGCCGATTGGGCGCGCCTTACACTAGTCACTATGCAGGAACTGCTAGTGATCTGGACCATTATTTTAAAGTGAAAAAGATGTTTTTCACTTTAAAATAATGGTCCTGATCACTAGTAGTTCCTGCATAGCGACTAGGTAACACTTGAGTAATTATGCATTTCATGATCAAGTTGAGAGTAAAAAAAAAAAGACAATTGCTCACATCTCAGACACTTTAATGTTGTGATTAGTAATTAATTAGTCATTCTTTATAATTTGTCATAGTTACCTATTAGTTATTAATGATGCCAATCTCATTCTGTAATTATTGATTAGCTAATAAGGAACTATCTTAGTACTAAATTTGATATTACTTACTGATTAGTTAAGCTTGTTTCTATATTAGTTAGTAGCTGAAGGGTAAAGAACATTTTAATAATCTAAAGAATAAAGAACCTTTTGTGCAGCGCAAAGCTTCCATAGATGTTAAAGGTTCTTCACAGAACCAATAGAGAACCTTTATTTTCAAGAGTGTATGTAGGCCTGATACTGAAAAATAAAGTGCAGACATTATTATAGGAAATGAATCCATTAATACACATCATATTTTTCATATTTTATGACCGTACTATGATTTGATCATACTATGATATGCATTGGCATTTTATTAAGCGTGCATTAAGCTGCAGTCCTTCTGCTGGAGCTCCATGTGCTTCAGTATTAGCTTGCCTGCAGTGTGGGTTAATGACGCTCTGCCAGTCCTGGAGATCAATTGAAACTAATGAGGCGATGTGTTCCTGCACCCACCCCAAACAGAAAAAGAAAGCATACGGTAAAGGGAGATGAATGCTGTTTCCTTTTCTTCTAGTTCTGACAATGCTCTCACTCACACATGCAGTCCAGTTTGTGGGTCATGACGTGATGCTAATTTTTTCGTCCTATCTAATTATTTATTTCAAAATATATTAAAATGCAATTCACACACAATGACTTGTTTTGGAGCATGCGTTACGATCCTCAGCATCGGTGTTCTTGTGTGGGTTGTTATCATTTTTAATTCTGTCGCACCCATCATACTGGCCATAATAAACAGTTCTCTGATTAGCGGAGTGGTTCCCACAAGCTTCAAACATGCTGTGGTCCAGCCTCTCTTGAAAAAAACAAACCTGGACCCTGACATTTTAAATAATTATAGGCCGATCTCAAAGTTGTCATTTCTCTCTAAAATTCTGGAAAAGGTAATCTACTCGCAGCTTTCATCTTATCTCGCTGATTGTAACATGCTTGATACATTTCAATCAGGTTTCAGGGCATTTCATAGTACTGAGACAGCTGTGCTAAAAGTGACAAATGATATCTTATGCTTCCTGGATTCTGGGGACGGGGTCACCTTAATTCTTTTAGATCTCAGCGCAGCATTTGACACAATAGATCATACCATGTTATTACATCGTCTGGAGAGAGTGGTTGGTATTCAGGGAGTTGCATTAAGTTAGTTCTCCTCATATCTCAAAGGTCGCACTTTTTCAGTCAATATTGGCAAACATAACTCATCTTCTACACTGATCACATGTGGTGTTCCGCAAGGCTCCATTCTGAGTCCTCTTTATACATGCTTCCTCTTGGTTCTATCTTTCAGAAATATGAGGTTTCCTATCACTGTTATGCTGACGATACAAAATTTTATCTTCCTGTCAAGTCCACAAATTTCCATTCCATTTTAAATTTGATCTCCTGTCTGGAGGAAGTAAAAATGTGGCTATCTGAAAACTTCCTAAAGTTAAATGGGGACAAAACTGAGGCCATTGCTTTTGGATCAGCTTTGTGTGTCGCTAATATGGAAAACCAGTTGAGTTCCCTGTCTTTAACATTGCAAAATAGAGTTAAGAACCTTGGCGTTATCTTTGATTCTGACTTATTATTCGATAAGCAGATAAATTCTGTTGTCAAAGGAAGCTTCTTTCATCTCCGGTCCATTGCCAAATTAAAACAGTTCCTCTCAAAGAAAGACCTAGAAGTAGTGATCCATGCACTTGTTACATCCCGGCTTGACTACTGCAATTCACTATACATAGGTCTACCTCAATCCTCCACACACCGTTTGCAATTGGTTCAGAATGCGGCAGCTAGACTTCTGACGAGAACTAGGAAGAGAGAACACATCAGTCCTGTTCTCTCCACCTTGGTTACCAGTCAGATACAGAGTTGAATGTGTATAAAGTGAAGTGAAGTGACATGTGGCCAAGTATGGTGACCCATACTCGGAATTTGTGCTCTGCATTTAACCCATCCAAGTGCACACACACAGCAGTGAACACACACCCGGAGCAGTGGGCAGCCATTGCTGCGGCACCCGGGGAGCAGTTGGGGGTACGGTGCCTTGCTCAAGGGTCTCACCTCAGTCGTGGTATTGAGGGTGGGAAGAGCGCCTCCCCTCACCGACAATCCCTGCCGGATCTGAGACTCGAACCCATGACCTTTGGGTTACAAGTCCGACTCTCTATCCATTAGGCCACGACTGCCCCCAGTTTAAGCTTTACATGGGTTACCACAGTACATTTCCGATCTTCTTCATCCTTACTCTGCTCCAAGATCTCTCCGCTCATGCAATAAATTCCTTCTCTCGGTTCCTCGGTCCCTCTTAAAGACCAAGGGTGACCGAGCTTCTGCAGTTGCAGCTCCTAGGTTGTGGAATGCGCTTCCAGTTGGCGTGAGGTCTTCACCCACTTTGGACACTTTTAAATCTAGCCTAAAGACTCATTTATTTTCTTTAGCTTATGATGTCGCCTGAATTATATAAGGCATTTTGAGTGGTTTATGGTCTATCTTGCATGTTTTATATTTTATCTTATGTATTAGTTACGGGGGCAGTCGTGGCCTAATGGATAGAGAGTCGGACTTGTAACCCAAAGGTCATGGGTTCGAGTCTCAGGTCCGGCAGGGATTGTCGGTGAGGGGAGTGAATGTCCAGCGCTCTCCCCACCCTCAATACCACGACTGAGGTGAGACCCTTGAGCAAGGCACCGTACCCCCAACTGCTCCCCGGGCGCCGCAGCAATGGCTGCCCACTGCTCCGGGTGTGTGTTCACGGTGTGTGTGTGTTCACTGCTGTGTGTGTGCACTTGGATGGGTTAAATGCAGAGCACAAATTCCGAGTATGGGTCACCATACTTGGCCACATGTCACTTCACTTCACTCACTCACTTAGTTTTATTATCTTTTATCTCTTGTGTAAAATTGTACAGCACTTTGGTACAACACACGTTGTTTTTAAATGTGCTTTATAAATAAACATGAACTTGAACTTGAACATTCTGTATGAGTGCAGGGATTGGTGGCTGACGGAGGAACCTGATTGGTGGGCCGTTTTAAAAGGGCAGCGCTTTTGAAAGATGGCGGGCTCATTCTGGCGTTTTCCTGGTGGGAGTGAAGAGCTCCGGATTCCTCCTCCTGTCGACAGAGACCAAACCTTTTTGATCATGGTTCTTGTTGTCAGTGCATCATGCTTTCATTTGTAATGTTACTTAAAGATTCAGTGTGTAAATTTTAGCGGCATGTAGAGGTGAGGTTGCGAATTGCAACCAACAGCTCAGTCCACCGCTCACCCCTCCCTTTCGAATCACATAGAGAAGCTACGGTGGCTGACACAGGACAAAGATGTCGTCGTCTGAGACACAGAGAGTAGCCAGTCAAGCAATGAGGTTTACAAAGATAAATTAAGAAATTTTATTTACTTAATTATCCAGGAAAGTGATATGTTATTGTGAATATTATTGTTACTTGTTCATCATTGTGTCACTGTTTTATAGAGTGGCGAAACATGCTCTGTAGAGCAGTTTGTCCTTTTAGGGCTACTGTAGAAACATGGCGGCGCAAAATTGCGACTTCCATGTAAGGGGACCCGCGGTGTATGTAGATAGAAATGGCTCATTCTAAGGCAATAAAAACATAACGTTCATTATGTAAGGGTTGTATACACCACTGAAAACATATGTATATTATATTGCATTTCTGTCAAGATATCCTCCTAAATATTACACACAGGACCAGGACCAAACTCTTACTCATGGAGTGTAGGGATGTCCTGCCATTTGTTTTGACTTCATTTGTGATTTGTTTATTTAGTTGGGATGTAGGGAAGTTCATTTGTAATTTTGTTTCCCCTGAATCTGATTAGGTTATACATGTTTTGTTTGTAAGTTTTTTTGTTTATTATTTCGGCCTTGGGGCACCTTGAAGCCATTGCTCGTTTATTTAATTATTTTCTATTCCACTTGAATACAATTATTTGGGGATTTTTATTTCTTGTGTCTTTGGTGATCTGTCATTCACCAAATGACAACCCCTAAATGTTTACGTCAAACCTCTCTTTTTTTGAAAGGGTCATAACAAAATGTGTGTATTATTCTTTTGGATATTTTTTCGTGACACAAAGTCAAGGTGGTACAATTGTCTGGATATCATAATGAAGAAAAAAAACATGAAAATGATACAATTCTTATGTATTATAATTTTTTTGAAAAAGATATCTTGAGAAAGAAAATGTTATTAAGTAGTTTGGCAGAATCTTTTGTTATTATTTATTCAAAAAGACAAAAAAGAAAAATAATATTTATTATTTAAAAAATGCTTTACTTTTTTTTGTTCCATCACACCTTTGTTAGCAAAATCAAATTCATGTGATGCAACCAAGATGCAGAAACCAGGGGGCAGTCGTGGCCTAATGGATAGAGAGTCGGACTTGTAACCCAAAGGTCATGGGTTCGAGTCTCAGGTCCGGCAGGGATTGTCGGTGAGGGGAGTGAATGTCCAGCGCTCTCCCCACCCTCAATACCACGACTGAGGTGAGACCCTTGAGCAAGGCACCGTACCCCCAACTGCTCCCCGGGCGCTGCAGCAATGGCTGCCCACTGCTCCGGGTGTGTGTGTTCACGGTGTGTGTGTGTTCACTGCTGTGTGTGTGCACTTGGATGGGTTAAATGCAGAGCACAAATACCCGAGTATGGGTCACCATACTTGTCCATGTCACTTCACTTCACTTCACTTCACATGTATGTAAGGTCAGTAAGGTCATATCTTAAAATATCAGATTATTTGACCGTGTTACAACATGGCAAGGTTTTAAAATATGTGGTGAAACTCATTGAAAACTTAATAATTGTACTAAATAATATTTTTTTATTATTATTATATATATATTTTTAAATAATGATATGTATTAGAGGTGTAAGGAAAATTACTTTACTGGTTTTTGAAACTTTTATTAAACAGCATAAAAGTTTACACCATATGAGAACTTGGCATGTGTTTTAATGACTGAATTAATGTTGTAATCCCTCTGATCATATGATGCCATACAGAGAAAAACATTTCTTACCACATTGATTATTATGACTATAAATTGCGTATGAAATCGTTTCAGGCATTTAAAGGGTAATTAAGATGCCATCTGGGAGAAATGACTCTCATGGAGACATGAGATCATCAACTGACAAATTAATTGAAAAATAACAAAGACCTACAACTAACAAGCCAAGAGCCTAACTTGAGTATGACTGTAAAAAAAAAGCTCCTGTGGGTCGCTTGGGAAGCCATTCATATTGATTCCCCAAGTCTCTTTCTCCTTCTATGGCCAGACAATCTGTAAAAGAGCCTTTGCTTCCCTCTTGAACACACGTTACACATGTGATCTTCACAGTGGACATCAATATTTTGAGAATGGAACTCTGAACGTGTGAAAACTGTACTCATGTAATATCAGTGAGAACATGACAGCGACGATTTATCTCTCTGTTTACATATATATACAGTATATTAGTAATATACTGTTACATGTAAAGACCTTTAAAAAAACATATTCTTTAGTGTATATATATATATATACTATGCAAAAGTCTTAGGGTGTACTCACACTAAGCACCCCACTCCCCCGGTGGCCCGCACTCACATTGCACTTAACGTTCCGGGCTGGAGCACGCTTAAGTCATGTAAGATGCAACTTTTTGTATGGAAGGAAACAGGAAGAAAAGCACTTTCATTAGATACCGCCTAATATATTTATCATTTATGCCACGCAGCGATTTTTACTTGCACGTATCAGAGGATTATTACGAAGGCAGCTGACGTTAATGAAGGAATTTGCAGGTTTACTCGCAAAATACAATTCCTGTTCATCAATAAGTTGAGACCCTGACCCGCTATAATCCCAAATACACTCAAATTAATTACATGAATTGAAAAGTGTACTATCAAAGTAGTAATAAAGATGTTTGCCGTCGTAATGATGACAGTAGCGCACACAAAGTAGTAGCTGTTCCGTGCTCAGGCATGAGCAACCGAACCGTGCGCTGGCCCACCTCTTCCAAGAGGGCCAGGGATGGCTAAACGAACCACGCCCGGGCACGGAACGGAGTGATCACACTTGTCAAATGAACCGGGCTTTGGGGGTCAAAGGCGCGGTTCAGAGTGCCTAATGTGAGTACCCCCCCAAAAAATGGTTTTAAGCCAGTTATTTATATCTTTTTCTGTAGTGTGTCAGTAGGAAATATCAGTTTACATTTCCAAACATTAATTGTAATAATCCAGTGAGATTTTTGTATGCACAAGGACAACAGCTGGTGCTCCACACGGAGATCTGATCTCACCATCATCGAATCCGTCTGCGATTACATGAAGAAACAGATGAAACTGAGACAAACTAAATCCAGAAGAATTGTGGCCGTGTCTCCAAGACGCTTGAAGAAATAGCCAATATTCTAGTAATAGCCAATATTCTAGTAATATGAATGCTAATAGTAAAAAGACCCTAAAATAAACTGTACAGTACTGTATATATATATATCAGTGGCGAGTGAGCGGTGACTTTCTGAACCGGGTATGCTGGGTGGTGCGTCATATAAAACAATGTGGTCGATGCAGTTACGTGGAAAGGGTTTATAGCTAATAAGCGAGACGCTCGCGTTCTCAGTGTTAGTTTACTCATTTGCTTGCTCATGACACATAGCAACACAGCGAAAAGTATTTTTAATATGTTGGACCTTTTATTGAGAGAAGCCCATATTTACCTGTTTAGACGTGCCTTCACAAGCGACCGTAAGAGCTTTTGTGATGTTTGAGTCGACGGAGGCGCGACATGCGAAAGGTGCGTTTGCAAAATATGCTGTATTCTTGTAATCCGCTAGGTGCTGCTAGTGTCACACAACATACTTCACTTTTAAACGTATCAGTTTAGGACACTAAATCAGACACGACAAATAAAAAACAACATTGCGTCAATTTAAATGTATGCCAGAAGTATTTTTTAAACTAATAATTAAAAATAAGTATAACATAATTAGTATTAGCAGCCTATTATAAATAAAAAATCAAATTTAATTATAATAAATATAAGTAGGCTAAATAAAAATATCAGTATTCTTTAAAAAATAAGTTGAAATTGTGCAAACTGACAGACTATCGATTAACATCCTCTGATGGGCCTAGTTACAGTACGACTGTCTTAAACAAGTTTTGACAAGTTTTCATTAAAAAAATCCTTATGGAGAAAATGAAATACTATGAAAATAGTTTTATTTAAGATTTTTTTCCCCATTTGGTTAAGTCTAGTTAGTTTTGTATCAAATACAATGTGATTTTCGGTGATCAAGATCTGACAGCAGCTCATTTTTTCTCTTGGGCGAGCGATCCGCTCATAGCTTATCCAGAGCCTGAGCTTATCCTGCCCATGAAAACTCCCATAGACCAGGAAACCAATGAGAACGCGGGACGATGATGACGTTCCATAACAAAAGCGCAAAGGCGCAAAAGCTGCTGGAAGTTACCCGGAAGTCTCTGTGACTGGCAGATTTAAAGAAAATTACCGTCGTTTGGCAAATAAATAAATTACGGACAGTTACATTAGCATTACCAATCCTGTAGGATTCATGATACACCTCAAACAAGGGATTTAATAGTAATTTATAATGTTAATATTAGTTACCGAGTCCTCGAATGGCTTGGGTATGCAGAGCGTTCGCAGCTTACATGGACCGCACGCCACTGATATATATATATAACAGTGGATGACTTTGACACATTCTTCATAAATAAAACAACAACCATCAGCAGCCAATTCTCCACACCACAAACTGACAAACACATCTTAATAGAAAGCACACACACTCTCCCCTCCTTCTCTTCATTCTCGGAGGCAGACGTCTCCAAATTCACCCTTTCCAATCACCCTACTAACTGCCCGCTTGATCCTATCCCCGCTTATCTCCTTCAAGACATTTCTTCTTCAGTTGTACCTCCACTCCTGGACAACAACCAGTCTGGCTTCATAAGTGGCCACTCAACCAAGACTGCCTTGCTCTTGGTTATTGCAGCTCTGAGAGCTGAGTACTGCACAGTTAACCACCAGATCCTCCTGTCAACTCTCATGATAATGGGCATCTCAGGAACTGCACTCCAGTGGTGGGTGTCTTGGAGGGGCGAGGTGTCTATGTTGCAACATCTAGCTACTGGGGTGCCTCAGGGCTCAGTGCTTGGACCACATTGGGCCACATTAGACCATTTCCATCAACATGACATCACTAGGATCTGTCATTCAGAAATATGTTTTTTCCTATCGCTGCTATGCTGATGATACACAACTCTAGATGATCCAACAGTAGTTGCTTGCATCTCAGCCTGCCTGACAGACATTTTGGACTGGATGAAGGACCACCACCTTCGATTCAACCTTGCAAAGACAAAACTGCTTGGATAAAAGTGTCTGCTAAATGATTAAATGTATTTTTTTTTCTCGCTGTCAAATCTGCAGTTTCTGTGACAGATGCACCTGCCATTCAGATTGTTTTTCAAAACAGGATATTTTTGTCCTGATATGTGTCATTTCTGTTCTTATAGGTTTCTGTAAGGTAAGGGAGAGCAGTTCCACCTGAGAGAGCCAGAACGTACATCAGTTACATGTCAAACTGGGTAACAGCTGGATTCAAATTGCTGTATTTGAATGTATATGAAGGTAGATTCCCGTGCAGCCATCTTTAAAGCAAGAGATCACTTAAAGATGAAGATCTTGTTGAGTCGTCATTTACTCAGGCTCATGTCATCCCAAACCTTTCTTTCTTCACTGGGACACAAACAATTAAAAAATGTTTTTTTGTCCATACAGTGAGAGTTAATGTCAAACAAATCTATTGAAAGTCCAAACAACCCTATTGATGGACACATATATTTTCTGTTAAGTAGTTTTGCATTATCTTTATTTTTTCTTAGGGGGGAAAAAAGAATTAACAAAACTGCTTCGCTTTTTATTTTTTTATACAAAATCTAATTCCAAATGACCAATATGTAAGACACACTCTAAAAAAATTGTGCTATATAGTACTAAAAGTGGTTATTTGGCTCCTAATCGTATAGGGGAACCACTTTAAGTGCTGTATAGCACCAAATCCATATTGCGCCAGAACGCCCACCACACACCAGCTTATTGGTGGAGAGGAGACAGAGTGATGAAGCCAATCAGTATATGGGGATGATTAGGAGGCCATGATGGACAGAGGCCAATGGGCAAATCTGGCCAGGATGTCGGGGTTACACCCCTACTCTTTTCGAAGGACATCCTGGGATTTTTAATGACCACAGGGAGTCAGGACCTCGGTTTAACGTCTCATCCGAAGGACGGTGCTTTTTGACAGTATAGTGTCCCCATCACTATACTGGGGCATTAGGACCCACACAGACCACAGGGTGAGCACCCCCTGCTGGCCTCACTAACACCTCTTCCAGCAGCAACCTAGTTTTCCCAGGAGGTCTCCCATCCAGGTACTATCCAGGCTCAGCCCTGCTTAGCTTCAGTGGGCAACCAGTCTTGGGCTACAGGGTGATATGGCTGCTGACAATTTAGGTGATTTATTTCTTAAAAAACAAATTTTTACTGTTTATTGTCTTAGTGTAAGTTTGAGAACTTTCAAAAAATGATGATGATTATCGTTATAATAAATGTAAATATAAATAATAGTATATATATATATATTTTTTTTACCATTGCACAAAAAGTTCTGGCACACAAACTGTACTCTCACAGCACAGACAAGCGTTCCAGCATTCTGTCATATTTTCTCTGTCTGTTCCTTTTCTTCTGACTGTCTCTCTCTCTCGACCGCTGAGCTTTCTGTGCCAGTGGCAGCTTGATTTTCCACAATCCGACAAGTCCTCCACTGCAAAAGCAAAAGATTTCCCCAAGTGTCTGTGACAGACTAAGCCGATTGTCTCAATGTGTGGCCTGTGTTAAATCACTTTGAATTCCAGCTCTGTCGCAGCTGGATGCGGCCATTTCGTGTCTTTATTTCTCCCTCTTGCAGGTAATCTCTTGCTATTTAAACTTGCCGTTAGGATTCAACTGACAGTTTTACTCCTTCGCAATGTGCATGGCAGCTAGAGAGTAGTGTTAAAGTTTTAGCTTAGGTAAGCTTATGCTGTAGGCTTCAGGATCTTACAGCTTTTCCTGACACATGGCAGCTTTGGATTGTTTGCTGAGGGTTTGTGAGACACTATTCTGTTCTTTTTAAAACTTCTTTTGCAAGATTTGTATTGTGTAAAGTACTATACAAATACATTTGTACTGAATTACTTTGCCGTTGTCATGACATTTGGCACATGTCTTGTTTTCAACTGTGAATTATGTGAATCAACATTTGCGGCTCTGTTCCAAAATCTAGTGAGCTGGCTACATAGGCAGCAGCTAAAAAGCATCATAGGCATGCTTCCAACATGATGGCTGTATAATTATTCTGCATTCTACGGGACGTTTACACAACCCTGTTTTCAACTAAAAATGGCAAACTTTTTATCTGGGCCTACTTGTTTTTTTTAATAAAGACTCACAAAGTTATCAGAAGGTTGGTGAGGGTGATGTTTAAGTCATGCGACTGTTTGTTTATAGCCTAAGGTTAGCTTTTTATTTCTGCCGACTGTATTTAGGCTTCAAAATTCAGATGTGAGAATTATATTGATGGACAAAATGTGTAAGTATCATAGATGTTCAACATGAGTTTATNGGAGCCTGACGTGTCTGTGACAGTTATCAGAAGGTTGGTGAGGGTGATGTTTAAGTCATGCGACTGTTTGTTTATAGCCTAAGGTTAGCTTTTTATTTCTGCCGACTGTATTTAGGCTTCAAAATTCAGATGTGAGAATTATATTGATGGACAAAATGTGTAAGTATCATAGATGTTCAACATGAGTTTATTTTTTGCACTAATTCAAAAGCCTATGGAAAAATCATATTGGGATTTGTCAAGAGAACCAGTGTGATGCTTACCTTCCTTCTCCCGAGGGATAGTAAATTGTCTATTCGATGCGCATTTCATAATCTCATCAGAAGTAGTAGGTCATCTTTTAGCCTACTGTTTTATGAATACTGTGAATTTGGACATACATACATTTTAACATACTGATTTTCGCCTTCTATAATAGTTCTATTTGTACAATGTTGAAATTTCACTTATGAGTCTTGGTGGGTTATTAAATGCATTAGTCCATGTGTCCACCAAAACATTTTTTCCCATTGTTTTCAATGCAAGCACCGCATATTTAAAAACGGCAGCAGTGTGACGAGGTTAACTGACTGGTTTATTCCTGTGTATATATACCCCCTGTTTAGTTCAATCTCTTGATGGTTCTTGTTAACACAAAGTGTGGTTTTCGGTTTTCTGTCTGTTTGCATTTACTCCAGAGTGTTTTGATTTATTATTAAAGACTAATTATTGGAATTTAATCTTCTTCTTTGTGTGATTGAACCACAATGTTACAGATGAACCGACCTAAAGAATGGATTTACTGGCTGTCCGCCTGCTTAGAGTAGGAAGATCGCTCCCTTGAGGACCCTACAAAAGAGTTCTTAGATCTGGCTCACATAACATGCTACCCAGACTATTGCCTCGCATGTTTTATTACATGGGTCTTAACAGCACTACCAAGGACAAATTGTCCAAGTATGGCCCTCGAGGGAGCTTTGCCTTGTACGTGGATACTAATGCAGTGTGACTCACAGTTCACTGTCTGCCCTGTTGAAGAGGACATCACCAGCCCCACTCCAGACCCAGAGCCCAGCCAGACTTCAGTCACACTCATCACAGACCAATAGCCTGAGCCCACTGCAAACTGGGAGAACGAGCCCTCAAAGAAGACAGTGCGGCAGCTGAATACTGAGGCTATCTTCGGAGCCCGAGCCCCACAGAGAGTCTGACCAGGTGTGTGAGCTGGCAACATTGTCTTGTGAGGAGGGTATTTTAGTGTTTGAGGGCATGGAATGGAGCCCTGCCCACACTCACACTGGCTGACTTGGCCCTGCCTCCGCTGTTTCCTTTCAGTCCCTCGGCTCCTCCTTTGACTCCACTCTGCTGCATGGATTTGCCTCGGGTCTCCTCTGGCAAGTCTCCACCTCAGATGCTTGTCGCTCTGGCTCTGCCTCTGTCTCCAGATCCATCAGTGTCACTTGAGCTCATCGGCTCTTTGGCTCTTCCAGGGTCTCCACCTCCATCAGCTACATCTCAGGCTGTCGTCCCCCTGGCTCAACCTGCCAAGTCTCCACAATGGCTCTTCTCTCCGTTGACTTTGCCAAGGGCCTTTGTACTGACTGTGTTCTGGATCCCTGCCTGGCTCTCACTTCTCCTCTTGGGCTCCTCCCACCGTCATCACTGCCCTGGTTTCTCCTGCCGTCATTTCCTTTGTGTTACCCTTTGCCAACCCCTCGTCCTCCTCCAAAGCCCCCTTCCTCCAAAGTTGGACATTTAATTACGGAGCGAGGATGCACCTTCCAGGAGTTATGTTCTGTTTTGGCTAGGTTTTGTGTTCCCAGCTCATGTGTTTATTTCCTGTCTTCCTTAGTTGATCTAGTTTCCTAGTGTGTGCCTATCTGTTACCATAGTAACCTATTGTGTGTCCACCTGCCTATTGTTACTCGTTTAGTCCTTGTTTAGTCCTGTCCTGTTCAGTTCGGTCAAAGACTACGGAATAACACGAGATGCATCACTCGTATTGTTTTGAATAGGAGAAAGTGCAACACGCAATATGGCGGAATAAGGCCCGCCTTCTAAATAAGAGCCAATTGCCGATTGGTAAAGTCATCGTGTCACTGCAGCAGTCGTTAGAAGCTCCGGTTCCAATAGAAACAGTCAGACACGCGCCTCCAAAATGAGACACAAGAGACACGCATTTAGGTCTGCGCATGTGCATTAGGTTGATCCAGCCTGAAAAATTCCGTTTTTTGTCATGATTCGAGTGTTTAGAAAAAAAATTATGAGACAGTTGTTGTCAAATTTCATTGGTGATTTCAAATATGAAATTTAATCGAAAGCTTGGCAAACAGCTTTGGAGAATTTGATGTTTCCCATTCAAAGAGATAGGAGCTGCACTTGAATGCCCGAGAGGCGTTTCAAAAATGGCCACCGAGTGAAATGACTTGTCTTAAAGGGGACCTATTATGCCCCATTTTACAAGATGTAAAATAAGTCTCTGATGTCCCCAGAGTGTGTATGTGAAGTTTTAGCTCGAAATACCTCACAGATAATTTTTTATAGCATGTTAAAATTGTCACTTTTAGTGGTTGAGCAAAAACGCGCCGTTTCAGTGCGGTCCCTTTAAATGCAAATGAACAGCTGCGTTCGGCCTAAGAGGGCGGAGCTTCAAGAGCTCGTTCTCTGGTGACAGGATTCAGTCAGGACGCACCATAATGTCAGAAACTGCAAATATTTGCTGCATGGAGATAGAACAGGTATAGTTTAGTTCAATTACGGTTATAACTTATATTGCCTTCTTGTTTTTATCCATTATATTAGTACAGGCCTGTTGAACCGTCCGAATGATGGCCAAAACTATACAGATGAGTTTTATGACGTTTATTGTACTTCACACAAAATATGAAGCGTCTGTTTTCACTCTAGAAAATCAATGAGAGCTTAATAAAACACTGCAAGTGTGCTTTAAAATATTATCCATAAACTCTCTCTCTCTCCCTTGTATTATCATCACCAACATACATACTGAAGAACACAGAAACACTCATTACAACTAACAGTAAACGAATATATAAAGACCTTATGCCTTTCGGGTGGTGCTTAATAAACTTTATACCCGTAAATAAACTCAGATGAACTGTAATAAAGTGCTTTCACCTTCATTACTGCCATATAGTATCACTCTGGAGACCGTAAGCTGGATCACCAACAGTTTTTACTTGTATATCCCCCTTGAGTAACAAATTTTTAGCACAGTCTCTGTTTTGTATTGTCCCTTTGTATTGATATTCGTTCTCAAAGCAGTCCGGTGGGAAATGACAGGCAAAAGTTAATTTTGCATAATAGGTCCCCTTTAAAGGGACTTTGGTTCAATCTCTTGTTCAGTCTTCTTATTAACACTAAGTATGGTTTTCTGTTTTTCTGCCTGTTTGCATTTACTCCAGAGTGTTTTGATTTATTATTTATATTCCCCCTGTAGTCAATAATTGTATCCCTTTAAACTCATTTTGAATTGCCAAAATTACATTTTACATTTAATTAAATGTTTTTTTTCTGTGAATTCTTCATGCCTTAAAATAGATTGAATGTAACTCTACACCCTTGCCTTATTTAATATATCCAGATCAATGAAAATTAGCCCCGCCCCCACTCACGCCAGCTCAGAGATCCACTCGGTCATCTTACTGAGGTAAATGCTGCACAGTGGTATCGCTCTTTCAAAAAATTCAATTTCAAATTAAAGTTATAATTGACTAATTATTTACTTTCTATTCATCAAATGATCCTAAAAAAAGCATCATGGTTTCCACTTAAACATTAAACAGCACAACTGTTATAAATATTGATAATAATAAGAAATGTTTCTTGAGCAGGAAATCAGCATATTAGAATGATTTGTGAAGGATCATATGACACTGAAGACTGGTTATGCTGAAAATTCAACTGTAACAGTTCGNATATATATATATATATATATATATTAAAATGGAAAACATTTAATGTAATAATGTTTGCTTTTACTGTATATTTGATCAAATAAATGTAGCCTTGGTGAGCATAAGAAATTCTTTCAAAAACAATAAAAAAATCTTAGCAACCCCAAATTTGTAAAACAGTAGTGTACAAATAAATTCCAAAAGACCTATATCAATTCAGTATGCACTCTAAGAAAAGTCCATAAAAATAGGGCCCAATGTACTGTTTATATGAAGGAATTTTCCGTATTGATTTCCACAGGTGTTTTACCAATATTTTGAATTACGCATTGCATTGTATTGTGTATTAGGATTAAAGGAAATGTCTGTAAAATGTTCTGGAAGAAAATTATCAATACCTTTTTTGGTTTTTCTACAGTCTACAGCAGATTTTACAATTTGTATATCAATGCAAGGTTTTAAAACTTTAATCTAAAATACAGATAACACACCAAAATAATCTACAAGGAACAGTTTTAATGGAGATCAGGTGATTCAATCTGAATTAATTGTAGAAAAATGTGGAGAATAGTAAAAAAAAATGTTTAAGTATCATCAATATAGGCCTGTCTTGTAAACACTGTAATAACTGTATGTGAAGGACTGCTGTCAAGAGCTCAGCAAAGAGGAGTCATACATTATACATGCCATACCAGACATGATGAATAACCCACCAGGGATTACTGCACTAGGTTCATTAGCAGCTGTGCCAAGAGGTCACCACTACTGATTTCTTGAATATAAGTTTGATAAGATAACGGGACACTGGATGCATTACATAATTATACTCTATTAGTAAATGAAAAGAAATTCATTCTGAAATGTTCATTATGCAAGCCTTGTTATTAGGGGTGCACTATTAATCCAGATGAACCCATTAGTGTGCTGATCTAACAGGGTTCCTCAGGCTCTTCCAGCAGTCACCCAACTAAATCAATGCAATCCAGAATGGGAATCATTAAAATTTTCTAAAATACCTTTTCCTAAAATACAGTTACACACAAATGAGACTACTCAAATGAGATCATTTGAGTAAGAGTACAGAGTTTTAATGAATCTTCATCGTACTACGGAGCCCCGCACATGACATGCAGGAAAAAAATAGTAGGCTAAATCGTGTGCATGATATATTAATTCGTTCCTTCGATTTGCTAAATCATGCACGCGATTTATAAATCGAGGGAATGAATTAGTAAACCATGCACACAATTTACTTTTTCTTCCCTGCATGTCGTGCACTGGGCTCTGTATAGCTCAGATCATTTGTGACTGCATGAATTGGATGAGAAATGTTTTTGAATACACTTTCAGAATTTTCTTCCAGCTGATGAACAATTAAAAAGATTGACCAATCAGGATCCACTTTAAATACATTGGGGATTTAAAGCGACAGATGACAGAAATGCAGTGCATGCTTAAAGGATTAGTCCACTTTCAAATAACATTTTCCTGATAATTTACTCACCCCCATGTCATCCAAGATGTTCATGTCTTTCTTTCGTCAGTCGAAAAGAAATTAAGGTTTTTGATGAAAACATTCCAGGATTATTCTCCTTATAGTGGACTTCAATGGTCTCCAAAAGGTTGAAAGTCATTATAGTTTCAGTGCAGCTTCAAAGGGCTTTAAACGATACCAGGCGAGGAAATAAGGGTCTTATCTAGTGAAACGATTGGTCATTTTCGAAAAAAATACAACTGTATATGATTTATAAACACAAATGATCGCCTTGTACGTGCTTCCGCTTTCCATATTCTTCAAAAAGCTTACGCTGTATCTCCTACGCCTTCCCTATTCAATTTACGTGGCGCCAGTTCGTTTTTTTCCGTAAGTAGAATAGGGAAGGCGTACGACATACAGCGTAAGCTTTTTGAAGAATACGGAAAGCGGAAGCACGTACAAGGCGATCATTTGCCAATTGGGACAGGTAAATCTAACACTAATGATACCGCAATGATTGATATCTAGTTTTGTTGCTACCAGTGTTGGGGATAATGTGTTACAAGTAATGTGAGTTATGTAATCAGATTACATAACTATTACATTACATTAACTAGTAAAGCATTACTTTTAAATTTACAACAATCTGGGTTACTTTTTCAAATAAGTAACGTAAGTCATTCATTTATTGACTGACAGCTCTTCTGTCCATATGTTGAGAGAAATCGTGAGTAAGTGCAGAGGTGTTTTGTGCGCTGTGTGAACATGATGGTTATTGTACTTCTAGACTAAATGTGAGCATTTACTCATCTCACTTGCACAAAAACACATTCAGTATTTCTCAAAATGAATAAACACAGTGTAATTCAAACTCGGAATATTATGCAAACCTGCAATAATTAAATGTTAAATTACACAAATATACTTTATGTATTTAATCTCACTTTATGAATCAATGTCTTTGCTGCTGAAATTCGATGATGTCACTGAAGAAATATTGAGTTCCAGACAGATCGGAATTTGGATTTTCCCAACCTCCTTAGGAAGTAACATCTGGAAACATCACTCAAAGTCGGAAATTCGGCGTGTGAACTCGGAGTACATCGAACAACCCCTTCCAAGATGTCGGCAAGTCCACTTCCAACAAGCATAAATGTAAAAACAAATGTTAACATTAGACATTAACTTTATGTAATGATACATTCATTTTTGCTTTTCGTCTGCTGTTTTCAAAGTGATTTTATGTTATTTTTATTCTGTTTTGGTCATAATTGACACAAAAACACAATATGCTCTCGTTGTATCATGGCGACATCATGTGAACATGACGTGTGATGACTGGAACTCACTCAGGTCTGAAGTGGGACATTTAAAAACGCGGTCACAGTAGACTTTGAACGTGCAAAATTTCTTCGGATGCTGTAACGGTCGTGATATGACGTCACGGTCTACAGCGTCTTTTTCATAAACATGAATTCAACACATAACTTAAAGTAATACACTCAAAATGTAAAAACATAGAACCTACTCGACTTTACTGCAAAAATATAATTCTTTTAATTCAGCCAAGAGGTCATGCCGTGACGAATCGATCTACTGGTCGCACGTCTTCACGTGATGCGAATTCGCAGGTCAGAGTTCACCAAACTTGAACTTTGGAATGCAGCAAAAAATGCGAAATCTTTCGCACAAGCTTGCGTTTCCGGTCTGGCGCATTCGCATGCATTTGAATGGAAGACAATGGAAAGAAAAGTGCAGTGTGACCCCACCTTAAATTGGGATATTCCCAGGTCCAACCTGAAATGCAGCATAACAGGCCAAAGTATACTTCACTTTTACGCATAAGCGATAGTCAGCGTACAGTGCACGTGACGTGAATTCCATCATCAGAATAGTACACACGTACTGAACGCGCACCGCCGAAATTTTGTAACTGCGTAATTAGTTTATCCACAAGGTGGCAACCGTGCCCTGTGGGCGTCGATTCACAAGGTAGTCGAAGAAAACTACATAAACAGAACAGACCGGAATGGGTGCAAGCTACAGCAACAGCAACAATAAAGGCCTACATAGAGGAGAGATTGCGCGAAGAGGTTAGAAAGTACAACTCTAGCATGAAAGAATACAAAGATGTTTATATGGGTTGTAACTCATAGAGATATTGCAATTTGTCACAATGCGGATGCGTACGAGTCAAGTGAAATATATTTTGCAAGGCTGTGCATTCGACTGTGCGTGTACGCTGTAAAAAAACGAAGTATACTTTCTGCTTAAGAGTGTTGAACTTTCTTCTCCTTCATCCTATTCTTCTTTAATCCAGAACGGCAGCACAGCTGAAAGGTTTGTTTGAGCTGCGCCCTCTACTGTACAGGAGTGAATTTGCATTTCCTTCAGCCTGAGGCTTATTCATTTCACACATTCGATGTGAAAGGGCCTTTACATTTGCCAAAAATAGAACTTTTTTTGTTATTAAATAACAAACAAGCAAGCCCAGCCCAGATGAGAATAAGTAACTCAAAAGTAATGTAAAGCATTACTTTCAATAAAAAGTAACTAAATAACGCAATTAGGTCCTATTTTTTGGGTAGTAACGCAATATTGTAATGTATTACTTTTAAAAGTAACTTTCCCCAACATTGGTTGCTGCTCCAACAAAAACTCTAAAACTCTAAATGGCTATGTGGGATGAAACAGAAAGAAACAGAAGTAGTGAACAGACTTTGGGTGTGCTAACTGAGGCTGAGACTACTGTGACCAAGGAGAAATGTAACAAATAATGATGTGTGTGTGTGTGTGTGTGTGTGAAGGGAGAGCGAACATACCGCAGCGCTAAACGCCACGCATCTGTCTGTTTCTCCAGTGGGCTGAGCTGTCACCTGTACATGTCCTGTCATTTCCAGCGAGAAAAACGAAGTGCTCAGGAGAGAAACATCAAACAGCACAGTAAAGTCAGGGGAGAATCAGACAAGCACTGGTAGTTCTTTAAGACGAAGAAAGAGACAGGCAGGATTTGAAATGACAACAACTAAAAAACAACCTGGGTGCTGAAGAGGAGGGGAGAGATGATGGAGAAGGGGAATTGGGGGATGCTGCAAAAGGGAGGGAGGGATAGAGACACAGAGACAGAGAGAGGAGGGTGAGGTGGAAAAGGAAAAGAAAAGGGAAAAAAAAACAGAGAGACAGCCAGAGCGGCACAGAGACAGACCGAGGTAGAGCAGGGGCAGAAGACGACACTCCATCCGGCAACCATGACAACGGAGGCAAGCGCATGCCAAGCCCCCCGTACCCTCGCACCACCGATAAGGGGGTTGTGAACCTCTGCGGACAGAGGGGACGACTGCAAAACACACTGAGACCTGGAATGGTTTAGATATTTCTGCATCGATTAGTTATTTTCCTGTGCTTTCACCTGGTGAGATGTGTGGTTGAATTCAGCTCTCTCCTGCCACTCATCAGGGTGGGCTGAATCCGGATCAAAGCGAACAGCTGGGAAGCACACGCAGGAGCCTTTCCCACTGTGACCCATCAATGGAGTCCCTGAGGTGGGCTTAATGCCGCTCAATGGTTCTCCTCCGGAGCAAACGACCAAACGCGCTACCAGCAGGCTTGAAGACAGAATGAAATTCTTGAAATTCGCCTGTGAGAGAGAAGAGACGAAACATGTAAGCCAGATGATGCCGGGTGAGTGCGCATTCCTAATTTTCCATGAGGAAAATATTGAATCATTTGGAAAAGTATAAGAATTTTTAACATGTTGCTGAAGGTGCAGTAGGATCAGTGGAGAGAAAAAAACATCAATATATATATATCAAATGTATTCGATATACTATCTGTGACTCTGAAAAGGGTTTTCACAGCAGGAAGATGCGAGAATGTAGAAAACGTTATCATAAAGGATGAGAATGAACAGTTTATATACCAATGAGGAGCTATTTAAGAAAATAGACTGCAAAACTGATTTTTAGAAAGGTTTTCTACACTGCTAGCAAAGACTATTATGTCCTCAGAGCTCAGAATATGGTTAGGAAAAATTTATTTAAAAAAAGGGGAAAAAACCCACTGTGTTGTCGAAGCACACAAACACATTGAAGCGTGGCAGCTGTCTGTGACGGTCAACAGGTTATTAAGACTTTAATGAATCTCCAACAGCGATGTTTGAAGGCTTGTCCTCAGGAAACTGTACGTGTTCCCATTGCTACTGATATAATTAACAGGATACCGAATTTAACCACAATAATCGGCAAATTGAACTTATTGTTTAGTTTTGGGTTAGTTAACCAGGACACTGTAAAATAATTTGCTTTATACATTTTTTTTTTTAGAAAATCTACGCTGTAAAATAAATTTAGAATACTCAAAACATTTGAGGAAACATATTACCTCAAAACATTTAAGTGAACTAACTAATTTTTTTTAAGTTAGTCGAACTTAAAATTTTTGTGACAAGTGGGGTGGGGCCGAGAGCCATGGAAGCAGAGCAAGGCCAGTGTGGTGCACAGGTGTCTGTCATTAACAATCACGTCACCGGCATCCTGTAAATCCCAGCATAACACAACATTAAACACTAACTTATGTCTCCCTTTGTTAATCTCGTGCAAAAACACAAAAAATAACACTTAATTTCAACATTTATTTATGCAGTCTGAAGCAAAGCATGCTGGGAATTAGAAATCTGCTGCAACTCAACTCAATCATATTAAGTTCAGCTTACTACAATGAAATTTTGAGTTCATGCAACTTTTTCTATTAAATACAATGAACTTTCATTATTATTTGAGTGAAACAAACTCATTTAATTTCACTGTTCGGTTTTGTCTTTTTCCCTCATTCTTTGTTCAACCCTGTTATATTGTAACATTTCCACATTAAAATAGACATGGATCAACCAAAAGTAAGTTATTCTTTAGTGCGTGATCAGTATTTTATTGCATTTTCACTCATACTGATATGTCAAGTTCTATTATTTAAAATTTTTTAAACTTATATATATATAAAAATTATTCAGACACTTTGACCTGACCATGTTTTGCTTAAGTGTTATCTGACATAATTAAGATACATTTTTTCTGACACAGTTTAACTCTGAGATCTTGTCATATTTTATTATTTTATTAGCATTTTTTTAAACTATAGTGAATAAACTGTATTAATGAATGAAATGTTCAAGGTGTCTGAATACATTTTGCGGAAAAAATCTGTTAAATATACGGTAAAAAAACATATTTCATTAACTGATATAATGTTAATGTTGTTAACCAACCTACTGAAGTGCTAATATCTGTTTTGTATTTTTGTAATACACCTACAACCACCAATCACAGTGGTGATGAGAGTCACATGATGAATCAAAGCTCATCACAAGAAGCTTGTCATTGACACAAACGCTAAACACCATCATGCAACACACATGAAATTTTAAAACTGAAATAAACATTAAGTTAACAACATTAGATGTAACATAAAACCCTAATGTACATAACTGATTAGAAAAAAAAAAAATAATAAATAAAAAATAGGGTTATTTCAACGAAAAAGCATCAAATGTGAAGCGTCACGCAGGGAATTGTGGGAATATAAATTTACGTTTTTTCACTGTTTAACGAGTTCGTTTGCCCATATAATCTTTAGGGTATTAGATTAACTAATTTGGCTTGCTGTCCACTGAGGAGGGGCTCGATAAAGCATCTTTTAACTCGAGCTCTGATATACCCCCACAGTGAATAAATATAGGATATGATTACATATGGCAAGGTACCTGAGATGAAGGTGGAGTTTGAGGAGGTGGAGGGATGCTGGAACAGCTGAGACTGAAGAGAGATAAGCAGCTGCTTATATACTCTGGCTGTTGATTGGAAGATTAGATGGGCTCGCTCCTCCCTAAATTACATTTAGGAACTTCACTAATTATACAACGTTATTTTTCACTTCCAAAAACTGTAAATTTAACAGTATTTTACCGTAAAATTACATTAAACATACTGTTAGATCTATTACAGTTATTCACTATATATAGTACGGAAACTTTCTGTAAACCACGTTTACAGAAAATTTAAGTTTTTTTCACCGTAGCATTTTTACAGTCTTTTACCGTTAGAATCACAGTCATTTTTAAATTTTTTATTCAGAAGTATTATTTATTCTTGAAAGCAATATTTTTAAATGAAATGATAAAAAAAAAATAAAACAACAACAGCAAATATTTTTAATCACAAAGCAGAGTTTCCTGCAATGTCCCAGTAAGGCCAATAAGGAAAACATCAAGATTTTTAATAGCATTAAAAAGGTGAGGGGTCATCTATGGGCACACTAGAAGAGTCTAAGAGGCCAAAACTAGAAGCCCTTTAAAATACTTTGGGAGACAGTGAGGCGGTCATTGAAGAAGTGGATGGTCTGCAGGTGTAATTTAAAGTGTCAGGCATGAAAATAGCTCAGTATTATGTAGGTTACAGGCACTGATGGTCACAGGTGTGCTTTGATATACAGTGCTTGACTTCTAATGTCTGTTTTCACGCTCAGATTAACTTATCTGTTAATAACATTCAGGGTTGCTTTCGCAATTCTCTTATTATATAACATCATGGGGGTCAGCATCTTTAGAGTTCATTTCTGAACAGACTCTTCCTTTTCACCTGCTTTTTACCAAGAGTTAATAGCATTGTTTTTGTTCTGTTTTCCATATGAAAGGTTTCCATGAATATCTCATTAACGTGAAACTGTAACACAGCAACAGGGTGCGACACAAACGCTCAATTATCACACAAAGTGTGCTTGATAATTGGATCATTACTGTTAATACTGCATGCAGTATTCCATTTGGGTGTTCCTTTCATACAAAATAGTTGCATATTTTAGTATCATTGATGATAATTTTGAATAATTTTTTTTTTTTTCATTTTCATTTTAGTTTTGTGTTTGTCATTTTGGTAGTACTATGGTAGTACTGTATGCCATTCTGAATACATTCCTCTTGTTTTTGTGTTGTCACATTAGTGAAAAAAGCTCTGTAATTTTATGGTACGGTGATGACAAATAATGATACTTTGATGCATCCCGGGATTATATTAGTGTCAGGTGAGGGATATGTATGCCCCAAAAATGATCATATTGTATTCCAGATAAAATATTCTAACCAATATTCCAATCTGACATCACCTGCTGTCAGCTGCATCCTGATTTCAGTACATCCTAAACTAATTGAATTAGGCCAGTCTGGCTAATGACCCTGTTCTGTGGTGAGAAGCGTATACAGAGCTCTTGTCTCTATGAGTCATTTTAACAAAGTGGCGTTCAGGTTTTACATAGACAAGCCCTCTCGTCCACCATCATTGATGCTCTGTGAAAACAGCAATTGTGACGCAGGTCGGCTCTATAGGGTTAATGGCGATCAGTACAGCGAGGGGAGGGATTTCTGTGCTGTGGAATTGCTAACTGGCTCCCCCATGCTGCCTGTTCCTAATTAGCATCTCGAACTGACTATCTGTGCAGTGTGTGGGCTCTAGTCTGAAGTAAAGGCCCAGGTGTACTTCATTTTCAGTGCTCTGCTCTGTTCTGCATACAGTTGTGCATGCAAGACCTTTCAAAGTAGTGTCATTAGCCCTATCCAAAATGGCACCCTAAATACTTGCAGTTTTCCTTTGAATCCGTACTTTTGTGACACAGAGTGCTTTGACTGTTAGGTAGAGGTCTGCTGCAGAGCTCGCCCCAGTGCAGGCTCGGCAAAAGTCCACAACGAGGGCACATATCAACCGCAAAGTGGGCACTCGTGACAAATGGGACACCCTATGGTCTTGTGCACTTCGCAATGTTGTGCATATGTCTGCCATTGTAAGTCTACAATATCTCCAAGTACAGTCAAACCAAAATTTATTTAGATACCTTGAACATTTCATTCATTATTACAGTTTATTCACTATAGTTTAAAAAAAATGGTAATAAAATATGAATGAAATGTGAAGTGAAGTGAAGTGACATTTGGCCAAGTATGGTGACCCATACTCGGAATTTGTGCTCTGCATTTAACCCATCCAAGTGCACACACACAGCAGTGAACACACACACACCGTGAACACACACCCGGAGCAGTGGGCAGCCATTGCTGCGGCGCCCGGGGAGCAGTTGGGGGTACGGTGCCTTGCTCAAGGGTCTCACCTCAGTCGTGGTATTGAGGGTGGGGAGAGCGCTGGACATTCACTCCCCTCACCGACAATCCCTGCCGGACCTGAGACTCGAACCCATGACCTTTGGGTTACAAGTCCGACTCTCTATCCATTAGGCCACGACTGCCCCAAATATGACAAGATCTCAGAGTTAAACTGTTTCAGAAAAAATTAATCTTAATTATGTCAGATAACACTTAAGAAAACATGGTGAGGTCAAAGTGTCTGAATAATTTTTGGTCGCAAATTTTTATCAGTTTTACTGGTAGTCCACTGTATGAAGAATTTTTGGGTATAATATGTCACAGTTTATTTGATTTTGCTATCCTCACTTACATAAATGAACTACAGTGTCCTGCACCCACTAGTAAAAATATATAAAAAAATGATATCTAGTGTCTGAATAATTTTTGGTTTGACTGTATTTGATCCTATGATGCTGTTTTTTGCCAACTCATTCTAAGCAGCGCTCCAGTTACTCCAACAGTACACTGAACTGAGAACAGTATATTTTACTGAACAGCATAATACATTGTAACTTTGTGAAGAGACTTTTGAAAAACCTGCTTGGTCTGATGATCTTGGCCCAGATCTCCTCAAGGTATCTGCTCTTATCATTGCAGCAGCCCTCACTCATAATTTCAATCAGTTTTGCTTCACTGCTGAAATAGCCATGGTTTGGAAACTATTAACTTTGCAGCCTTTATTTAAAAGTTGTGATACGGTAGAATCTAACTCATGTAGGTCTATTTCCATGGTCCTATCTATCCAAAAAAATGGTATCCAGTACATGATGTTCTGATTTCTGTCATGGTTTCTCACAATGTTATATAAAAAATAGAACATTTGTTATCTCACCCATTGATTGTCATATATTTTTTTTAAAACTATATCAATTACATACAACAAATATATATTTATCTGGCCTCACAGAAATGACAAATATTTAGAGTAATACATTACAAATACATTAGAGTAATTGGCTTGATTGCATCTAATCTTTATTTTGCACCACATTACAAAAGGGCTATTTACACTTAGTTATACTTAGATATCTGATTATTAAAAAGCCAAGTATAAATGTGATGCAAGATGCATTCGAGACAGATTGAAATTCATGTGGTCATGTGCATATACATTCAACCAAAAGATAGAGAGAATATAAAAGTTCAATCAAAGTGTTTTTTGTATTTGTTGTTGTTGTTGCTGCTGTTGCCTAAACTAAATCTCTATCATGCACCCTTACCAAACTGACCCACATCTATATCACCATCCTCCCACTAATGAACTATTTGTCGTAATTGTTGCCATCCCTTTTAGGTACTTCTAGATCATAGAAATACTGGATGTAATCTAAATAAAAAATAAAAAAAAGGAAACAAAGGCCCATAATTAAATATCCAATATTGACCAATATCTTATAATACTAGCAGATCCAAATATACACTCCTGTTTACTTGCATGCTCTCCTTCACCCTGGAATCAAGTGCAAAAAGCTTTTACATGGTCAAGTGGACATTTTCTTTTAATCATTGCTTTTCCTTTTGAAGGCAAATTCTGGGTTTAAAACAAGTTCAGAACAACGGCATTTGTGGCACAATTACCACACACACACACACACACACACACACAGGTTTGTTTTTGGCGAATTGTGGGGACATTCCATAGGCGTAATGGTTTTTATACTGTACAAACCGTATTTTCTATCCCCCTACACTACCTCTACCCCTAAACCTAACCATCACAGGAAACTGTGCACATTTTTACTTTCTCAAAAAAACTCATTCTGTATGATTTATAAGCCTTTTGAAAAATGGGGACATGGGGTAATGTCCTCATAAGTCACCCTCTCCTTGTAATACCTATGTCATACCCATGTCATTATACAAATTTGTGTCCCGATATGTCACAAAAACATGCGCACACACACACACACACACAAATAATTATAATAAATTTGACTTGTCCTTTGTATTTGTGTAACGTCTTATAAGGCTCCAGTCCTCCAGAGGGAGCCCTCACCTGAATATTGAACTCACTCACTTCCTGTTCCTGCCACATCAGTTCATGTCTTGTCATTTCCTGTCACCCTGTATTTAAGCAATGTGTTCCCACTGCCATTTTGTGAAGTACTGCCAGTTCCACTGCCTTACTAAGCGTTCTTACATGCCATTGTTGTTGATTACTGTTATGACCATTGTTTTCGCTCTTTTGACTCACGTTTCTGGATTGCTGTTTTGGATTTTTCTGCCATTGGATTGTTTGGCTTGCTCAGATCCTTTAATAAAGACCCACTTATGGAATCCACTCGACCTACCTCTTCTTGCTCAAGGGTTTTCAACACCAGTTATTGCGACTGCACGCCACCAACAATCATTTGACATAGTACATTTGGCCCCTTACTGCCCCATGTCCTGACCCAGTTCGCTTTACCTGATAAGTACCTGTACCTGATAACTATTTAGTAAAGAAAAATCCACCAAGTTGCCACCTCATTGCTCAACAGTATGTGATTGTCTACATAGACGATATTCTGATATATTCACGCTACATTGAAGAACATATCACTCATGTAAGAACTGTCTTGTCGTGCCTGCTCCAGAATGATCTTTTTGTCTAGGCCAAAAAGTGTGGGTTTCATATAACATCCTCCAAATTCCTGGAATACAATATTAGCCATTCAGGAGTTCAGATGGATGATACCAAGGTAAAAGCTGTCTTTTACTGGCAAAAACCCCTCACTGTCAAGGAGCTACAACAATTTCTAGGCTTTGCTAACTTCTACTTTAGATTCATTGATGACTTCAGTACCATAGCTCCAGTTTCTCCGCAGCTCCAAATCTTAAGCATACAGACCCTAGACTTCCCTTTATCGTAGAGGTTGATGCCTCTGACTGTGGATTTGGTGCTGTCCTCTCTCAATATCATAGAACACCAGGCAAGTTACACCCCTCTGCATTCTTCTCACAAAGTCAAAGTTAACCCTGGCAGAAAGCAATTATGATACTGGTAACAAGGACTTACTATTTATCAAGGCCACTCTTGAAGAATGGAGACACTGGCTAGATGGTGCACTTCATCCCTTTCAAGTCATTATGGACCATTAGAACTTAGAGTATATCAAGGATGCCAAGCGTTTTAATCTTCTCCAGGCAAGATGGGCACTCTTTTTCACTCATTTCAACTGTCCAGGGAGCAAAAATAGTAAGGCTGATGCACTATCATGTATCCATGACACTGTTGATTCACAGACGAGACCAGAAACTATCTTGCCACCCTCCATCATCATTGCACCCATCCAGTGGGATATCATGGAAGAAATTCAATGTGTCCAACAAGAGGAGCCATCCCCTCCAGAGTATCCGGCTGGCAAAATCTACATTCCATCCAGTCTTTGCTCCAGAATCATTCAATGGGTCCACACATCCCTCGCTTCCACTTCCTATTCCCTGACGACCCTGGTCACGCAGTCCATTGACTTTGTCACTGATCTGCCTAACTCTCAAGGATTCACTATCATGGTCACCATCAACCACATCTCAGTCTTGTCATCTCATTCTTTTGAAAGGTCTACCCACTGCCATGGAAATTGCCTAAGTTCTGTTCAACCAAGTATTTAGAATTTATAAATTATTCAATGATATTGTTACTGATCAAGGATCACAGTTCACATCAAGGTTTGGAGAGCCTTTTGCAAAGATTTAAGTCTGTTTTACTGCAATGTGAAAAAAACCTGCAAAACGCGCCGGCGCGTTTTCAGACCTCAGAGAGTTAAACATCAATGTCAGTCTCACATCTGGTTATCACCCTCAAGCTAATGGACAAGCGGACCTTCTAAATCAAGAAATCAGTAGATAGGCCTACTGAAGATCATACTCTAGCCAGAAACAGGAAAAGTAGAGCATATACCTCCAATGGGCAGAGTATGCCTAAAATTCCTTCACACACTCTTCTACTGATCTGACCCCTTCCAGTGTCCTAGGATACAAGCCTCCTCTATGGATGATTGGATTAGAAGAAGTGAGCAGGTATGGGACAATGCTCATGTCCGTCTCCAGCAAGCTATTCAATCTTAAAAGATCCATGTCAATTGACACAGATGTCCTCATCCTGAGTATCAGCCAGGTCAAATAGTGTAGCTTTCCACTCATGACCTACGTCTGAAACTCCCTTGCAAGAAATTAAGTCCAAGATACATTAGCCCTTTTAAGATTATACGTCAAGTTGATCCTGTTACATATTATTTAGAGTTGCCTGCTAATTACCTCCTTACATGTGTCCCTCCTGAAAACGTGACACATGGCACCAAGCCCCGAAGCAACTGACGAGGAACTTCCTCCGCTGTTTGAGATTGATGGAGCTCCTGCCTACCCAGTTCAGGAGATGTTAGATAATCGCAGGAGGGGTGTCGGCTGCAATACCGAGAGATCGTGGGTAGAAACTAAGGACATCTTGTATCCATCACTCATAAGAGACTTTCACCAAGCTCACCCCGATCAGACCAAGGGGTCGTCCTAGGAGAAGAACACCTGGAGGTAACCATTATTTTCACTCTTCTGACTCACATTTCTGGATTGCTGTTTTGGATTTGTCTGCCATTGGATTGACTATTGCTCAGATCCTTTAATAAAGACCCGATTATGGTATCCACTCGGCCTACCTCTTACTTACAATTTGATAATAAAAAAAGGTTACAGTGTGGCATTTACAGTGGAAGTAATTTCCCAATTTGGGGGATTTGAAAACAAAAATGTGAAGGTTATAATTTCATAAAAACAATTATTTTAGGGTTTTAATTTTATGATGCTATGTTGTAGGGATGCACCGATACCAAGCTCATGTACTTGCACTCGTACTCGTAAAAATACCCCCGATACCAAAGACCGATACCTCACGTGATGTAACTGACAGAATTTTCCGTGCACAGAGACACCGACGGCAGCAGCAGAAACAATGTCAGCCTCAGAGGTGTGGAAATACTTCAAAATGAATGATGACGAGCCACATATTGCGAACTGCATGCTTTCAAACACAATTCGTTATCGATTAGTGAAGGCGGCATAGGCGGAATCGCGCTGAATGACACAGACCAGAAGCGCCCTCTCTCTCGCATGCGCTCTCTCTTTTTCTTGCGCGCGATCCCAGTTCTCTCAGACAGCGCGCGATCAATTCTTCTTGCGCCTGAATGGTCAAATGCACACATTGTCAAAATGTCCATCGTGTGGAGTATCTCACGTAAATACAGTCTGTTATGGCTTAAGTGGACGTAAACATTTGGGTGAAAACAGGATATGTGTCAGTATCCATGGATTCGGTCTTAAAGGGACCGTAGCTTATATTTGTCATTAATGTTAATAAAACAACAAAATATGTTAAATAAATGTATATATGATAAATAAACCTACTGTATCTGAAAAACAAGTTTATTTAATTTTTATCTCTATAGTATTTGTTGTATTGTTTGTAATTTGTTTGTAAATTTGTTTTTATATAACAACAATTAGCCTATATATTGGTAATTATGCCATTTGAAGGTTATTGGATACTGTGAAATTTTTGTTCTTTAAGTTTGTGACAAGCAAATAAAAATTATTACTTTTTTCATTAGAGTAATAATAACGAAGCTGTCCTACATTCATTAGTCTCACTGTGTTGTGCTTGGAAAACTGCAACCTCACCAAAAAAAAAAGAAAGAAATGAATAAATGTATAGGCATCGGTCTCGGCGAGTACTAGAAAAAAAGTATCGGAACTCGTACTCGGTCCTTAAAAAATTGTATCGTGCATCCCTACTATGTTGTTATGGAAATGAAATTGTAAAATTTGAACTTAACATTAAACTCGAAAGGTTAGTGAGTGATTTTTTTTACAGAAAATCATGCTAACATACATAATGATAATGTCATTTTTCTATACTATTAAAACTGATAATTTTAATATTTATGGATTGGTTTCCATTGTAAGTGTCTCCCTGTAACTTTGCTTTTTTAAAAGAAAAAAGCCAGCTTGATTAAATAAGTTAAAGTAATAATTTTTGGTGCTTGTCGAATCATGATGATTCCTGTCATAGCTTAATAATTATTTGAAAAATCATCTTATGTCCATGTCCGTACTAAACATCTCTATCAAAAATGTAAAGAAAAATAACATATCCTAGGAGACCCATTCGTTGATCTATCTAAGGAGGAGTACATGATTCAGGTCAATGGAGAAAACCCAGGTGCTGAAAAAACCAGAAGCCTTAACATTTCAAATCACCGCTCCACTGCATTAAACTAGCAAGACGCGAGACAGAGGGGAAAATATACAGCTGCCATGGAAGATCAGTGTGAACTTAAATATGTGTTTACACTAAATGCCAGCAGATGCTCATGGAACACAATCAATGACTCCAGCCGCTCCGGGATGTTTCTTTGAGCTTGCAGAGGGAATGACGCTGTACATGCCTCTCTAGCTCTCTCTCTCTCTTCTCTGTGGAATTCTGCCATTCTATCACAACGTCAAAATCAAAGTGCTTGGCTAGGTCGTCTTTTAAAAACAGCTCAGCTTCTGTTTATAGCTGGAGGCAGAGGTCTGTACAGCTCACAAGAGATTTTTACTTTTGCTTCTTGTTTCAAATGAGTAATTCCTGTTGTTGAAACATGTAGCAACAACATCCATCTCGTACTCCCGTTATAAACACACACACACACTACTCTTAGTGCACTGTTTTCATGAAAGCATTGTTTCTTTAACTGAAGCTGTTGTTTACATTATGGGGAATTTTCTAAGAATGAACTGAAAATGTTATTTGCCTCACACAATTCACAAAAGAAATTATGCAAATCAGGAAACAGCTTAAACACACCCAACAAAATCTGTGCAAAGCACTATTTGAATGATGCAATTCCAGATTTTGCAGGTTGTTTTTGAGTGCTAGATTGAAGGGGACATCTGGAGCCGTAGTAGCATCTTGGGTATGTTTGGAGTCCCAACTCCTTCTCTCCACTCTCATTGCTTACCTTCTTTATTCTTCACTGTGCTTTCAAAGGCAAAAATGCCCCACTCCCAAAAATAACTTTAGATTGTGCAGAAAATGACAATAAACATTTACTTTAAAGAACATCCTTCATTAGGAAATCAAATTGAAATCAAATCAATAAACTTAAATCTAATTGAAATACATCTGGGGCTTTAAATATTTCACACAAAATAAACAATGCAATGAAAATAAATATAGATTAGAAATATTATATTATATTATATTATTATATTTATCAGGTTGTGCTGTTTTCATATGGAAGAGTTTAAACATGCAATTGTATTTTGAGCTGTGCACATTCACTGCCAAACCACTCTAATGAACTTAAATGTTCGTCTAGGTCTAAATATGCTGAATAAAACATGGGTCGATTCCCTGTGGAAACCTTGTTCAGCTTTTATGAAGCAGTGAGGTGTGAAGTACAACAGCAAACTGGAAAAACACACTGCCTCTATTCTTACATAATGAAACAATGAAATGCTCACAGACACGAGTATACAAATAAACAGTGCATCAAATAAAATGGGGGTTCAAACTGATTTGGTACAGCTGTCTTGATTTTGGCAAGGATCACAAATCCGGATGCCAGGAGGGCTGAATTACTGCAATGAACTGAGAAGGCTAATATTTGTTTGAGTGAACAAAATGGCCTGAGCGGAATTTATTGTATCCCATTCTTTGAAAGTCCTATATAGCAGGTCTTGACCAACAATTCTTATTTCTTTTGGATTGGCCATCACAACTCTTTCTATATATCCTAATTATTGTTAATATGTAATTCATTTGTTAGCTAACTGCATGATTATATGTACATTTCTGAAACCACATACATTGGACAGTCACCTCCGATACCAGAATCTCTAAAATGTTGACATGCATTCTCTGTAAAGCTGCTTTGAAACGATATGTATCGTGAAAAGCTCTATACAAATAAATGTGAAAAATGTGAACTCTTAATGTTAATGTCCTTTAAAAATGGCAGCATTTTACAATTTGTGAAGTTTTAAATGATTTTACATGTTATTTGTGAGGTTTACATTTTTTTTTTGAGATTTGAGATTTTTAACATTAATTTACATTTAATTTTGTATTTTACATGTAATTGTGTTCATTTCTGTGTTTTTTTATCATTTGGTTACACTTTATTTTAAGGTGTCCTTGTTACAATGTAATTATACATTAATTACTGAGTAATAATAATTAACCATGCAATTTGTATAGGGTTTGGTTTATGGTCAGTTGCATGTAATTATGCATAATGCAAAATGTGTAATAACTAAAATAAAGTGTTACCGGCTATTTTATATTTAATTTGAGAAGTATTACATTATTCTACATATAATTTGAGAGTTTTACATTATTTTCCATGTTCCTGTCATTTTTACATTAATTTACACTTAATTTGTGAGGTTTTACATGATTTTACCATTCAATTGTGGATAAAGTTACTCTTCTTGGTGCATCCATTTATCTCTATTTATCCACAACACAATTTCATCAATTATTTGTTAATTAGGATTGATTAGTACTAGGGCTGCACGATAAATCGCATGCGATTGTCATGCGTGTCTCGTCAGTAAAGCCGGTTCTGTGATTAGCGGTAAATGTCCATCACCTGCTTTCAAATGGAGCGGCACTTAATATACAGAGCCGTAGTTTGCGGACAAGCAACGCAATATCGCGTTCATAACCGCATGCGATTCATCTGCGATTATGAACGCGATATTGCGTAGCTTGTCTGCGAACTACGGCTCTGTATATTAAGTGCCGCTCCATTTGAAAGCAGGTGATGGACATTTACCGCTAATCACAGAACCGGCTTTACTGACGAGACACGCATGACAATC
>RJVU01059915.1:6121676-6159087 GCA_003731715.1 Anabarilius grahami
AGACCCAACACTCTGGATGAGCTTAAGGCCGCTATCGAAGCATCCTGGGCCTCCATAACACCTCAGCAGTGCCACAGGCTGATTGCCTCCATGCCACGCCGCAGTGAAGCAGTCATTTCTGCAAAAGGATTCCCGACCAAGTATTGAGTGCATAACTGAACATAATTATTTGAAGGTTGACTTTTTTTGTATTAAAAACACTTTTCTTTTATTGGTCGGATGAAATATGCTAATTTTTTGAGATAGGAATTTTGGGTTTTCATGAGCTGTATGCCAAAATCATCAGTATTAAAACAATAAAAGACCTGAAATATTTCAGTTGGTGTGCAATGAATCTAAAATATATGAAAGTTTAATTTTTATCATTACATTATGGAAAATAATGAACTTTATCACAATATGCTAATTTTTTGAGAAGGACCTGTATATATATTCTTTGTTATTTCTAATTTTCAAACTGAAATGAACATATTACAGGTGTAACACTCACCTTAGAACAGAGGATAGACACCCATAATAAACCCCGTTGATATGAAGGAAAAAACAAAAAAAACAAAACAAAACAAAACTACAACAACAACAGTGGAATTTAAGGTTGAAAAAATACATTTGCAAATTGCAATAATTCATATTCTGGTCTCACCTGCATAGATGTGTTTCAGATCTTAAAGGGAAAGTTCACCCAAAAAATGATAATTCTGTCATCATTTACTTACCCTCGATTTGTTCCAAACCTGTATAAATGTATTTGTTCTGCTGAACACAAAGGAAGATATTTTGAAGAATGGTTGTGACCAAGCAGATCTTGGGCACCATTGACTTACATAGTTGGAAAAATGAATACTATGGAAGTAAATGGTGGTGCCCCAGATCTGTTTGGTTATTCTCCAAAATATCTTCCTTTGTGTTCAGCAGAACAAAGAAATGTATACAGGTTTGAAACAATGTGAGGGTGAGTAAATGATGACACAATTTTCATTTTGGGGTGAACTACCCCTTTAAATATTGCAATGACAGGTGGTATTTTTGTCTGCTGCCACTGTTACCCAGTGTGTCCCACAGGGCTCAGTCATTGGCCCTCTGTTCTTTCTAAATATGATTCCCCATAGACAAATAATGTGACATCAGCTCCAGTTCTAAACTTTCCATTACCCTCATTACTGCACATTTGTATGGTTTTTTTTTGCTTCTTTTTTTCACCAAATTTGTCATGCAGAGCAGTATTGGGAAATGTTACTTTTAAATGTAACACATCACAATATTGAGTCAATTATTATAAACATTTATTTTGTTGCATTACTTTATTTCACCGTCAAAATAGTAATGCACTAAATTTTTAAGACACCATTTCAAGTTAACAGAAGCAAATATGTCTCACATTAAAAGAATGCTAAAAGGGCTAAAATAAATAATTCTAAACAGATAAAGCATAAAACATATAGCATCCCCTGTAACCATCCAGTTTCTTACTAAATATATTGACCCCAGATGTAGAGGGAGCACTTCAGATTGATAATTCTTGGAAATCTGGGCTCAATCAAGCCTGAACAAATTGATGAGAAAAAATCTTTATTTCACAGTTTTACATCCTCGGCCAGCTGACTCTTGAT
This sequence comes from Anabarilius grahami, assembly GCA_003731715.1. NCBI lineage: Eukaryota > Metazoa > Chordata > Actinopteri > Cypriniformes > Xenocyprididae > Anabarilius > Anabarilius grahami. Next base: position 6,123,287 of record RJVU01059915.1, read on the forward strand.
CACTTGGGTGGGAGCTGCACTTGGTAGCTTTGGTGGATCATCTGGACATAGCACAATATATATATATATATATATTGTGTAAGCCTTGTCTGTGAAACCATGGCGCCACATAAAGGTGGCAGCATGGCATGCAAATGGGGACAATCCGTTATCGACCCCGTTTGCATGCCATGCTGCCACGTTTATGTGGTCTACTTCCTACTTCCTGTCATGTGATCACTCACATGACAGGCAGACCCAAGATCATTTAAAGACATACACACATAAAACAGATAAGAAGAATAAAATGACTAAGACAACATGTTAAAACTCTAATATACATAAAATCATTATAATATATAGAGCGGTTAAAACATGTGTCATATGTGACAGTGTCACAAGAATAAAGATGTTATGATGTCCAATTGTATAAAAGGTTAATTTTTATAACAGTGCTTTTCTTTTGTGCTTTCAAACACCTACTGTTCTTCAATAACTTTGTGAAGAGTCTCGTTCCCTGTTCTCAGGGAACCATGGTTACATACATAACCTGAGACGTTCCCTTTCGAAAGGGAACTCTACTCTGCATTTGAATACGCTATGGGAAACGATATACCCACGCCGCCATGCTTGAGGGGAGTGCATGCCAAAAAATGGCTAGACAAACGTAAGAACTAGCAGCTTCAACTGAAGTGCCAGAACCACTTGCCCTATGGGTCATACATAGGCTGTCAGCCTTCCTCAGCTCAAGGCTTCTGGAACCACGTTTCCTCCAAAGAAAAAGGGGTACCTTTAAGGGAATGTGGCCAGGGGGCCCGAGGGAACCCTAGCCAGTCACTTGTCAGGGGAAAGTACTCGACCCTGATTGCCACCAGGGAGGCCTGACCTGGTCTACTTTACAGAAAACTAGTCTTGGCCAACAACCTGTCTGATAACAGAGTCTCCAATCACATTTCTTTAGAGAAGATATCCAGTAAGAGTTACTGCAAACTTCCACCTCAAACAGACATGGACATAAACCTGTGGCAGTGTCTAAATTCTAAGTGAGGGAACTCTGACCAAAAACATCCACCAACAAGAGCTTGTGACACAACAAGCTACAGTGCTCAAAAGGAGGCTTACCTCATGCAAGCCTACGACTCCAAAAGCAAAACAATACTTGTGGTAGTGTTTAAACTCTAAGGGAGCTATAAAGGAACCAAACCGAATAGTGAGGTTCCAAATGCGAACTCAACCTGAGCTATGCATTCCAACAGGCCTTGTACTCAGTAACACCTTTACTCTTAACGCAAGGGGAGTACAAAATAATCACCATGCTCTGAAGGAGGCCTAATCAAGCCTACTACTACAGAAACAGGTGTAGACCTGTGGCAGCAATAGAGTACAGCTCACATTGTGTAGGGCAAAACTAGAACTAAAGCATAAAAGTGATGCTTTATTTTTCATTCATGCCATCCTGAAACTCAAGGATGGATGCCTTTACCAACCAGAAGTATACGCATCTGTACTGAACCCTAGGAAACGGGAGCTAGATAGAAGCTAACACCATTAAACTCAAACTTGAATGTTAATTCAAGGGGTTCAGGGGAAACAGGCGAACACAGAATGAATGAAAAAATTCTAGACAAGTGGGGCCTAAGCAACACTAGCATTCACTTATCCACCTAATGATAAGGGGCCTACCACCCGAGACAACGGCACCAGGGAGGCTAATGATAGCCTGCTACCTTAGCTGCTATCTGTCTTGCACCTACACTAAAGGGGTTAAGGGCTTCTTGGCTTGACAACTCTGACAGAGGAGGCCAGAACTAGGAAACTAAACAACCTGACAAGGGAAGTAATGACACAAGGAGGAATGCTTTAGCAAACACCTGGCCCTAGTTCTTAGCTTAGGCCAGCTATGGCTGTGGGCCCATAGGGCCACACATAAGCATAGATCTGCCTGGGGGCTCAAACTCAGCCTAAAATCTCATGAGAGAGGAGGCTACTCTAAAAACTCTAAGATAAGAGCTTAGAGCAGCAAAGCTCAACCGAAGCCAAACAATGTCAGGCAGTCCAAGAGGCTGACGCTAAACATAGATCTATCTGAAGTAAAGAGTGCTAATCTCAAACAACTCTAGCTATGACCAGAGGAGAAGCTACTCTACCAATGGTGGCTGTGAAGGTGGCCATTTTGTTTGCCAAAAAATAAATCGTTCAAGCCAACCTAATGGTTTTTTAACACTTCAGAGCCCTTAAAAACCCCTTACTTTTCCTCTACACACCCAGGAAAACCATACAGGAAACTTAAGGTCAGATATACTTATAATGTAAATATAGACCCAGATTACCTTCCTGCGACTCGAAGACCGAAGACTCCTATCACGGAAGAGATGGAATCTAGGGTCCTTTTCAGCCTGAAGGAGCCTTTTATTATCAAGCCCGAAGGCGGGCCATCAGAAATGTATTCATCATGGGCCCAGTCCTCAGCCTGACCATAAGAAAATGCCTGAGCATGTTTTGTTTCTTTAAAAATTCCATTACTCAGGAGGTGGAAGAAGAGAGGAGAGGGTAGAAGTGAACGCTGCTGGCGTCTGTGGTTGATTATCTCCCTCAGATCCTGCTTCTTCTTCCTAGAGTCCCGCCTTCTCTGGGACTTACTCCACGGAGGAGGAGGTGCCCGAGAGGCAACACTGGACCTCCTCGAATCGGGACGGGCCAGGACCTCCTCTCTGTCTGGGCCCAAGATCGGATCTGAGCGGTATGCGAGTCTTAAATGCAGACGAGCTCGCCTTTGCCTCTCTGAACTTTCCCACCACCGCCTCGACGGAGGAACCGAAAAGTTCAGAGGGCGAAACCAGTGCATCGAGGAGAAAGCCCTTTTCTTTCTCCCCGATGTCAGCCAGGTTCAACCACAGGTGTCTCTCCGTGGCCACCATCGCCGCCATCGATCTTCCAATCGAAGCGGCGGTTTGTTTAGTGGCCCAGAGAGCCAGATCTGTGGTGCGGCACAGCTCTTCTACCGCCTCGGGATGGACCCAGCCCCTGATCCAGATCCCTCAGCAAATCAGCCTGGTAAGCCTGTAACACCGCCATGGTGTGTAAGGCCGCACCAGCCTGACCTGCCGCCGCGTATGCCCTGCCATTCAATCGAGAAGTCACCTTAAGGGGCTTAGAAGGCAGGACTGGAGCTTTCAGTGTCGGGGCCTGCCCTGTGATGAGATAGTTTGCGAATGTCTCGTCAATGGGGGCATCGACACATACCCAAGCTGGCTCAATCCCTCCACATCAGCGAAATTCGCCCGCTGATGCAGATGAATCCGAGCCGAATATGAGTTCTTCCATGCCTTCTCGATCTCAACATTAAGATCAGGAAGGAATGGAAGGCTCACGGGGGCTGCTTTGTTATGACCAGAAAGGAATTGCTCGTCGAGCCGTCCACGTGTGACTCCTTTCTTAACGCGCTCCCATGGTAGCTGCAGCCTGCCAGAAGCACGCTCCATAACCTCCAGCAGCTCGGCATACGCAGGGCAGGGAGGCTTTGAAGTTTCAGCAGGCTCACCTGCTGAATCTTCAAAGACCATCTCCTGCTCTCTTGGACTTGCGGCCAGAAGAGCACTCGCTGCCGGATCTGACGATGTCAAAGACAAGACATCGTCATCATTCAACAGCTCACCCTCATCAGCTGCAGCGGGTTGAGAGAGATTCACACCTCTCTCAAACTCCTCTGCAAGCTCCATCTGCGAGCCCCATGATTTCAGCCGCAAAGAGCCACCAGGCCAGAACCACCAGGTGCAGATGCCGGCTCCTCTCCCCTCGAGAAGAGGGCCAAATGAGAGCAGAGCGTCTTCATGTTTAGACGCTCACAATTTACACAGACTTCAATTTACAGCGCCCTCAAGCACTGTCTGCGCATGCTCTTCCCCCAGACAGAAAACTCACAGATCGTCTGTGTGTCACCCGGTGTCAGAAACCTGGGACAGGGATCAGCACACTTTCTGAAATGTTTGTCAGACATAATTAAACGTTCTTACCAGATTGCAGTAACTGCAAACAGACAGAACAGTCCCTAAAGACAATGAGATACTGACTGTTTCTCTAGGCGCTCCTTTATACTTCCGGGTCGCATCTTTGATGACGTCATAGGATGTCGCCGGCCAATAGGATTAGTAGGATTGGATAATTGTTTCAGTCACCGGTTCACGTGATGGCGTTCCCTATAGCATATTCAAACCCTTTCGAAAGGGAACCATACCTCATAGGGATAGTTCACCCAAAAATTTAAGAAAGAATGTTTTGTCATCATTTACTCACCCTCATGTTGGAAGTCAGTGGTCACCAAAACGGTTTGTTTACAAAAAAAGAAAGCCATAGACGTTTGGAACAACATGAGGGGTGAGTAGTTTTAATTTTTGAGTCTTTAAGGCAAGAATCATTGATAAATGATTTTATTTGTTAATTTTTATTTTATTTTTCATGTGGTGAAAATATGTGTTGTAGGCTACCTTTTAAAGGGTATTTATGGTAAAAATGGTTAATGATTTTTAAAATCAGACCTTTGTGTCTATACAGAAATTGGCTTTAAAATAACCACCCTGACAAATATTCACTGGAGTAAAAAGTGTCTTGCCATCTAGATTTGTTCTAATTTAGCATATCAGTTATAAAATTAATTTGCAATCTTGAAATGACTAACTGTTTGCTCAATCTCTGCTCAGATTTCTCTGGACTTGTGTCATCTTATGTCACCGAGTCCACATAAACCCCATGGCGCAGCTGTACTACAACAAGGCCAGTAACTCCCCGTACCGCGATCGCATCCCCCTGCAGATTGTGAGGGCGGAGGTTGAGCTGTCTGCCAAGGAACGAGCCTACCTGACGGCGGTGGAGAAGGGCGACTATGCTGGAGTTAAACTGGCCCTTGAGGAGGCCGAGATCTATTACAACATCAACGTGAACTGCCTGGACCCGTTGGGCCGCAGCGCTCTCCTCATCGCTATTGAGAATGAGAACCTGGAGGTGATGGAGTTGCTGTTGAGTCATGGCGTGCTCATGGGCGACGCTCTCCTCTACGCCATCCGCAAGGAAGTGGTGGGAGCGGTGGAGTTACTGCTGTCCTACAGGAAGCCCAGTGGCGAGAAACAGGTGTGTGAGGGTGTGACTTCCTTTAAATGGAGAGTCACATTCCAAGCTGTATTGATATGCTATTCCAAATTTTGAGGAGAACAAGAAAAACAGAAAAATAAGACATGTTGTAGAGTAGGTCTGGGCTGATAATACTGATTAATCGATTTGAATCAATCTTCATTTTTATGAAGCGATATTGCTTCTTAAAGGGGTAGTTCACCCCAAAATGAAAATGATCCCATGATTTACTCACCCTCAAGCCATCCTAGGTGTCTATGACTATCTTCTTTCAGATGAACAGAATTGGAGTTATATTAAAAAATATCCTTGCTCTTCCAATCTTTATAATGGAAGTGAATAGGGCTCGAGATTTTGAAGCCTAAAAAGTTCATCATAAAAGTAATTCATTCATACGGCTCCAGGGTGTTAATAAAGGCCTTCTGAAGTGAAGCAATGGGTTTATAAACTATAATACCTGGCTTTCTGGCAACAGCCGTACACATGTCATCCAAGTTTATGATGGATGGATCCACTTTTTTGGACATTAAAATCTTAAGCCCCATTCACTACCATTATAAAGCTTTGAAAAGCCAGGATACTAACTCCGATTGTGTGTTGTCTGAAAGAATAAAGTCATATACACCTAGGATGGCTTGATGGTGAGTAAATCATGGAACAATTTTCATTTTTGGGTGAACTATCCCTTTAAATCCCAAGATCGATCTTATGCTGTTTTCAGTTCATGCGTGATCATAACTTCAATAAACATTATTCGTAGCAAACCTCCCATCCAATAATCGTAATAAACTTTGTTCTGTTACTTATGATAGGCCTATGAAACAAAATTTCACCTTTCAAATTCTGTCAATTTTATCACGAAATTTAATAATTACTGTTTTGGCGCTCTTTTGCATCACCATAGCCACCTCAGTTCAAGCGGCTGCGCAGAGCGCATGTAAACCGTTCATCTCGTACTCTTTGCTATTAGCACAATACATGAATGAACATCAGAAGGTACGCTGAAAAAAAAGTAGGGTACAAACTTTTTGAAATATATTATGTGCCATGTAATCACTCAATCAGTTTCAACTACGGAAGGACATCAAACAGCTTGTGAACAATAGGTCAAATACATTTACCTAAGGAAAGCCATTCTATCTAGTTAGTCAACTAGACAAAAAAAAAGAAAAAGAAAAACTCTATAGAGCAGCATTTTGCTAACAAATTGTAGTATATAATTAGAAACATAATTATATATCATTAAAAAGTTTATATAGTTTGTATAAAACTGCTTTATGTGCAATATAAAAATTTATTTGAGCAATGATTATGCCTATTATATCTTAAAAAAATAGCAATTGGATTTGTTGTTAATTTGAATTTGACAGGGTTCCCTGTATAGTTATAGCATTAGAGATTGTTTTCCTTAAGAAAAACTGATATAATCTGATATACTGTACTTGTACCTGATATACTTTATGTCCAAACAAATTGAATCAATCAAGTAGTTGTGAATCAGAATCAAATAGAATTTGTGAAATCTGTGTATATTATAATAATATTGCAGAGGTCCATTTTGCTGTATGATTTCAGACCATAATATGAGGAGCGGTAACACTTTAGAGTAATGGTCCGCCATTAATAAGTAACTATGCAGGAAGTAATGCAGGACTAATGAGTAGAACTACATTAACACTTCAGCTACTACTATTAACTAATATAAAAACAAGCTTAACTAATCAGTAAGTAATATCAAATTTAGGACTAAGATAGTTCCTTATTAGCTAATCAATAATTAGAGAATGAGATTGGCATCATTAAAAACTAATAGGTAACTATGACAAATTCTAAAGAATTACTAATTATTATTAAAGAATTACTAATTAATTACTAATCACAACATTAAAGTGTCTGAGATGTGAGCAATTGTCTTTTTTTACTCTCAACGTGGTCATAAAATGCATCGTTAATTACTCAGGTGTTACCTAGTCACTATGCAGGAACTACTAGTGACCAGGACCATTATTTTAAAGTGAAAAACATCTTTTTCACTTTAAAATAATGGTCCAGATCACTAGTAGTTCTTAAAGATTGTCCTTATTTACTCTCAATGTGGTCATAAAATGCATCATTAATTACTCAAGTACCTAGACATTCTTCAAGAACTACTAGTGATCTGGACCATTATTTTAAAATGTTTTTCACTTTAAAATAATGGTCTTGATCACTAGTAGTTCCTGCATAGTGACTAGGTAACACTTGAGTAATTAATGATGCATTTTATGACCATATTCAGGGTAAAAATTATGACTGATTACGTCTCAGACACATGATAATGTTCTTTACAATTTGTCCGTTAGTTAATAATTATTAATGATGGTAATCTCAATTGGTAATTATTGATTAGCTAATAAGGAACTATCTTCTAAATTTGATATTACTTACTGAGTAGTTAAGCTTGTTTCTATATTAGTTAATAGAAGTAGCTGAAGTGTTAATGTAGTACTACTCATTAGTCCTGCATTACTTCCTGCATAGTTACTTATGAATGACTGGCCTTTTTTAAGCGTAGTGAAATATAGAGATCAGGATGACTCATTTCATATCTGAAGAAGCTCATGAAATACCACAAAGGAATACAATTTTCCTTGATCTTAAAAACTTAATGTAAGTCCAAAAAGAGTAGTTATTGAAAACGAGCAGCAAAACAATATATTCTTCTTGAGTGTTGTGATCTCACAGATGTATTCATCAACACTCCTGTCCATATTTACATGTAAATGATGCTTATTAGATTATCAGAAACTTGGCCCAGCCAAGCATGGTGCAAACTGGATATAAATTTACAAATGTGGGCAGTATACCAGTTTGAAAAATTTACCGGTTCTAAATTTTTATTATATATATATATTGTTTTTTTTCATTTTTATATGACAGTTTGTACAAACATGTAAAATGTCTGTTGCTAAACTGCAGGAGATGCTTGATGTTAAAAAGATTTATTACTAATAGTTTACTTGTCTTCAGTAATTGCTTGAACTTTTTACTTAGATTTATTAGACTAATTTTATTATTATTATATTTGCGTATTGTCTCATATGCCAAGTTCAAGGGTTCATAAGGTCTCTGATCATTTCAGTCTAATCTTCAGAATGTTTTATCAGTCTGTTACAATATAAGACAAGCTTTGCAAAGAGGCTGTTATTAAAGGATGGGGCAGGTAAAAACTATATTTGACATGTAATGACCGCTTTAAACTCTGCTACTTGTGTACCATTTGACTGTTTATGAAAACTCACAAAATTGTTCAGATTCATCTTTAATATTATGCACAGTACATTGGTCTGAACTGTAAAGATTGATAACTTCCTTAATAGTGCAATTTCACTATTATTTATTGCTGTCTTTGTTTGCACTCTTCAAGGTTCCTTCTCTCATGATGGACACACAGTTTTCGGAGTTTACACCCGATATCACACCAATCATGTTGGCTGCCCACACTAACAACTATGAGATAATCAAGCTCCTAGTTCAACGAAAAGTCACCATACCACGGCCACACCAGATCCGTTGTGACTGTGTGGAATGTGTATCCAGCTCTGAAGTGGACAGCCTGCGGCACTCCCGTTCACGCCTAAACATCTACAAAACTCTTGCAAGCCCCTCTCTCATCGCCCTTTCCAGCGAAGATCCCATCCTCACAGCATTCAGGCTGGGCTGGGAGCTGAAGGAGCTCAGTAAGGTGGAGAATGAGTTCAGGCAGGAGTACGAGGAGCTATCGCAGCAGTGCAAACTTTTCGCTAAAGACCTGCTGGATCAGGCCCGTAGCTCCCGTGAGCTGGAGACCATCCTCAACCATCGGGATGACCACAGCGAGGAGCTGGATCCCCGTGAATGCAGAGACCTGGCCAAGCTCAAGCTAGCCATCAAGTACCACCAAAAAGAGGTGAGCATCCAAGACTGAGAGATTTTAAGTCTTAAATGCATTAATGTTTCACCAATAATTATTACATATTCGGGTCTTTAGTGACCCGGATCTATATCTAACATGGATGGCTCTCTAACTGCAGCAATAGTATAAAATGCTCTTGATATTTTAATGACAGTTACAAAAGAATAAATTGAAGCATATTTTGTTACCTTTTGGAACTTGAAAGAGTTCAATTTGAGCAGATGCTTTTTACCATAATCATCAAAGCTCTAATCCCCAGTACATTCAGCATCTGGCTCATATTTGCTATCTCAATCATATTCTCAAAACTATCGTTTTCAACATCTTCAAAATCAATATTTTGATCGCTGACAGCTTCTTTACCAGATTCCCCATCAAGTGACAGTGACACTAATATTTGATTGCGTTCAGTATTTGCTCTGCAGTAAATCGCTGAGCCATTTCAAGTTTTGCTGATGATACTTCCTATTCTTTTGTTTTATACCTGCAGTAATTATGAGTGAAACATCACATCATCATTGTGTATCATCAGACATTGCCACATATCAACAGACATATCAACACAACAATTCAATTATTGTTGCACAGAAAAAAAAAAACACTATTACATACTAGTGGACTAGTAAATCAACTCGCTTCTCAAGGAGAACCCTTCATATTGCTGCAGGTATACAACAGCAGGTATTTATAGGTTGCTGTCATTTTAAGAGTAAGACCCCATACACGCACACATCCGATCGATACACATCCGAATTCTAACCTCATTTAAATAAGACATAACCGAATGAGTTTAAGAGAATACTTGCCGAGAGGGGTATTTTGACTGACATAATGCGTGTATGTGTCCATCCAGAGAAATCAATTTGGAGTTTGCGAGCGATCTGAAACGTACCTCTCGCTTGTTGTTTTGGTGGGTGCTCTACTAAAGATGAATTGCTAGCTATAGCGGGTTTTGAGTAGAGTACCTTTACTCTAGACAGGGTATGAGCTGCTCTCCCCCAATGACATTGGGGTCTTTAAGTAGGGTGAATGTGATTTCACCAAGTACAACATGTTCCTGGATCAACAGGTTAGGTTAGAGGTTGGGAAAAGGTTAGGACAACATTTTCGGATAGGAATGTTGTTCCAGGATCAACAAAATATGTTGATCCAGGAACATGTCTTACTTGGCAACATCACGGTGATCCTTTAAGTAGGGCCTGAGCTTCCCTACGGCTCTCTTGGGGTTAGAGCCTGGGAGATGAGAGTTACTTTCCATTTTCCTCCCCTTTAGGGAGTAGGGCCGTAGGGATGTAGTCTTCCCCTTGGGGCAGCAGCAACATCGAAGGAGCACCTTGCTTATTCCCTGTGATAAGCTGCTCAAGTACCCTCAAGTTAGAGCAGGGTAAATGGTTGGGCAACTCATAAACTCCTACTGTTTTGTTTACCTGCCTTCCTAACTATTGTTGGGTCTCGAAGCAGGGATATTGCTATCCTTTGGATATGTGCTTGTCTATGGCCCTGGTTCAATAAGTAGAGGAAGTTCACCTGGGCGTCCCTCCTTGTTAGGGTAAAAACTCACCTGGGCGTCCCTCCTTGTAAAAAGTGCTAGCTTTAACAGGTCTCCCCCAGTTATATTGGGGTCTTGAAGTAGAACCTAAGCTTCCCTGCAGTTCCCTGGGGGTTTAGAGTCTGGGTGGGCATACTGCATTATGCCCTGCTCTGATTCTCCCTTCTTTCCTGAGTAGGAGTAAGGATTAGGCTACCCCTTTGAGGGGCAACAATAGTGAAGGTTGTAGTCTGAAGCTAATTACTAAGGTTTTTAGCACTTTGCATGCTCTCTTTCTTAGGGTGCGTTCACACTTGTAGTTCGGTTCGTTTGGTTCATTTGGTTAGGACCAAAGAAGAAAAAAAAACATTTAGTCCTGGTCCGATTAGCCTTCATATTGGCAATTTTATCACCGAACCAAAAGATACCGAACCTTAAGGCACAGGGATACATTCACAACGCGATTGGTCAGATTTTATGACGTATTGCCTATTTTGAGACGGAACTTACCGAACATCCAAAACAATGCTGTGTGCTGAGGTAAATGCGCTCGTTGTGTGTGTGTAGCCTGCATGTGATGGTATTTTGGCCAGTTGGGAACTCGTGAAGAGCGGCGGGAATCCATCCGTCACACACACACACGATCTGCTGCGTGGAGACGCGCGTCTGATGCCTGTCATGGGCAAACTCGCGACTATGATGAGAAAAACCGACATGCATGAGGATTCTGTCCTTTTTAGGGTCTTGTCTTCCTGTTTTTGGTTAGTTTACATGTCTTTGGTCCGTGTTGCGTTCATATATCATTCGAACCGCACCAGAGTTCGTTTGGAAGCGGACCGAGACCCATCTTTTCAGCGGTCTCGGTCCGCTTGTTTGGTGCACACCAGGGTTCGGATGGCAGCGTTCACATATGTTCAAATGAACCGCACTAACCGAGCAATCGCACCAGGGTTCGTTTTAATCGAACCAAACATGCCAAGTGTGAACGCACCCTTAATATGCTCTTAAGATATCCCTTAGGGTAGAGCAGAATGAACATAATTGAGTTAGGTAATCACAAATTTCCTCAGTTTCATTTGTCCCCTCCCCAACTATGGTTGGGTCTTGAAGTTCCCCTATAGCTGAGTATTGTGCAAAGTCTCTAGTTGATCCATGCTTGGAGAACCTGGCAAGTAGAGGCAGTTTTTCTGACGGCCTCCCTTCTTGTTATGGTAGTGCTATAATCAGATGAATGCATGAAGTCTCCTTGTGGTTCCTGAACTTTTCACAAGTAGGTTGGAGTTCTCCGCTATGTCTCTAGGGTAATTAAGTAGAGCTTAAGCTCCCCTGCAGTTTCCCTAGGGGTTGAGTTGCAATGGCAAGATTTTTGGGCTTTCATTCTATGCCACTCTTGTATTTGCATCCCTTTTGATGAAATGAAGGCTATGAAGGCACATCACCAGACAAAAAGAGTTGATAACATGTCTTGCAGGGCCCTCTTATACTTATAGTCACTCAGCTTGTGACATCATGGACTACTGTCGGCCAATAAATTGGCGTGTTTGTTGCACGTATTCAGACACCAGTCACACTGGAGGCATTCCACACAGCATCTCTTTCTCCTTCTCATATGCAACCTAAGACGGTATTGGTTTAGTCATAGCACAAGCTCATATTCCCTGTGGCATATTAAAAGCAGCTTATGATATAAATCAAAATAAAATGCATTGATTTCATAGACCTAAATGTCAGTAAAGCGTGCCTACACATGTAAACATTTGTCTTGTTCTCACGCATCAAATTAAGTTTCACTAAATCATGTTGCTGTAATAAGTATATTATATTTTGGCATCAAATGCAGTGGGAATCATGTTAAGTCATCCTCATGAAATATTTTGTTGATTTTGAGAATATCCTAGTGGTTTTTTTTTATTATTCCTCAACAATACATCTCTTGTCGAGCTGAAAAGAATATATGAATTTGATAAATTAATATAATTTAAAAATTTGAAAAAAATAATTAAATAAATAAAAACAAACAAATCAACTAAGCCAGGACATTAAAAGATTCTGAACTTAAAATAAATCAGAACTTTTCATATTTCCCTAGAAATGTTATCTCGAGATGAAGGGCTTTCAAAAGAACAGTTGTTTTCCAATGCTGAAGGAATCATTGCAAAATGCTTTCACGAGAGGTGACAGTTCAAGATGCTGTTGCATTCTGAATCAGTCGTCTGTTTAATAGGACCCCACAACAGAATGGACTCCTTTCATAAAACATAATAACATTTCAGAGCAATGTAGGTCAGGCAGCAAGAGAAAATGTGATTTGAGAAACATTATTTATACGATTCTTATGGACAGGCACATCATTTTACACGTGCATTGTGTAAAAGGGAGCCATATTTGAGGGTTTTTTCTTTTTCAATGCTAAAATATAAACCTTGGATTAACTGTAATATTATGTGCAGTCACGAAAAGTTGGGGTGGTGTGGCATAGTGGAGTGTAGATGGAAGGTTGGAGGTTTAAACCTCACAAGGATTGATTTGCAAATCATCAACATTGGGCTCTTGAGCAAGTGGTTACTCTAGAGAAATAGACTTTGTAATAAACAATGTTTATTTTACTAAATACTAAATGACTACTTATTCAAAGTCTGACAGGTTGATTTAATAACTGATTTCACCTCAAATGCCTGCGGAAAAGGGTATTGCATAATGACCCACTATGTTTACCTATTTATGCTGTTGTGTAATGTTTGTTAACAGTTTATGTGCACTTGTTTGCTTTTCTCAATATGGTTGATAGATAATAGCTAACATAACATTAGGTTAATATATGAATATCAATGCCCAGGTCGTATTTCATATTTCATATACATTTGTGCATTTAGTAGATGCTTTTATCCAAAGCAACTTATAATATAGAGCGACATGAGCACTTTGTCACCGATGCAACAATATTCAAAACAAAACAAAATTTACATTAACAACTTATAATAGAGGAACATAAAAACCTTTGCACAGAGGCAAAAATATACAAAACACAACAATACTACGATGATGTAGAATTTTTACAAATTCACATTACATTTATATAATAATTTATTAGATTTTTAATAATTTGGATGGAAATGTGCTTCACAATAGAAAAAAAACCTTTTTTTTTTTGCAAGACATTTTTCATGAGATTCCTTGTTTACAAATGATTCAGTTTTCATATACTTTCATAGTATCATATACCAAGTAGCAAAGAATATGTATCTTTATGAATTTAATGATCTTTTCAACAATTTAATGCATCAATCTCAAGCAATCAAAAAGATTATGCCAGGCAATGAATAGCATCTTTATCTGTATTTGTCATGAATTTTCACAGGCTTATTAGATCATTCAACCATTATTATATTCTGATAGTTTGTAGCTCAGCCCAACTGCCAGCAGCTCCTGGCAACACTGTGGTATGATGGTTTCCCGGGTTGGAGACGTCGTCACTGGGCAGTGAAGCTCGTCACTTGCTTCATCATTGGCCTGCTCTTCCCTGTCTTCTCCCTCATATACCTTCTGGCTCCAAAGAGCACTCTTGGAACCTTCATCAAGAAACCGTTCATCAAGTTCATCTGCCACACAGCCTCTTACCTGACCTTCCTCTTGCTCCTCCTCCTCGCCTCACAGCATATCGTGCAAACGGATCTGCATGTACAGGGACCTCCACCGACCATTGTGGAGTGGCTGATCTTACCCTGGGTTCTAGGTAAGATTTCTTGGGTATTTGAGTGCAATGGATGGATGGATGGATGGGTTGATTTACAAAAACTGTACATATTGTACAGTATTGTACCCTTACTGTACAGTTAATACCGTATTAATGAAATAAAAGGCTACTTAAGTGTACTTAAAGAGATTACACTTTCATGTTTCTTAACTTAAGTACACTTTTAAATAGTGCACTTCGTAATAAGGTAAAATTAAAAGTTTTAAATCATACTTTTTTATCTTTTGTTGTCCTTTGAAGAAGTACACTTATTTCGATGTCTTGACTAACATACTAAAACACATACTAGTGTTATTCAGTTTTACATTTACCCCCGGTTTCACAGACAACCCTGACAGCAACATAGTGTCGGCCCAGATCCGGCCCACATCTGGTCCGCATGTAGTCCACATGTACCAGATGTGGGCTGGATCTGGGCCACACTATGTTGCTGTCTGGGAAGGCTTAAGCCCCAGACTAAAAGCTGTTATCAAATCAACTTCCAATGACATGTCTTAAAATACTGTATGTCATTGCCATTGTTTTGTCTCAAGAAACACACCAGTAATGTTTTTTTTCTAAGGCATGTTTATGAAAGCCACTTAAATGTCCTAATTGAATTAAGGCCTAATTCTGGCTTAATCTAAGCTCTGTCTGTGAAACCAGGCCATTAAGTTAATAATTTTAATTGTACTGAATTGCAACTTCAGCTTTACAGATGTGTAATTACAAATATATTTAATACATTGTATAAGTTTCAATAGTGTATTTTAATTTACCATAAATCCTTGTCAGCACATTCAACACTTTAACCAGTAAGGACCAGTAAGTCCTACTTGGTGTGTAAAAAAGCACTTGTAAGTTCAACTGATTGCATTTAATATAAATTTAAACTATAATACATTTACATTTTAATTGTAAATAACATGCAATTAAGTGTCCAAAAACATTACATTCACTTCACTCTTAAGTAAATTCTTTTAAAGTATATAATTTCCATAATAAGTACTCGCTTTAAAATACACCAATCGGGCATAACATTATGAGCACTAACAGGTGAAGTGAATAACACTGATCATCTCTTCATCACGGCACCAGTTAGTGGGTGGGTTATATTAGGCAGCAAGTGAACATTTTGTCCTCAAAGTTGATGTGTTAGAAGAAGGAAAAATGGGCAAGCATAAGGATTTGAGCGAGTTTGACAAGGACCAGATTGTGATGGCTTGACGACTGGGTCAGAAAAAACTGCAGCTCTTGTGGGGTGTTCCCGGTCTGCAGTGGTCAGTATCTATCAAAAGTGGTCCAAGGAAGGAACAGTGGTGAACCGGCGACAGGGTCATGGGTGGCCAAGCCTTATTAATGCACGAGGGGAGCGAAGGCTGACCCGTGTGGTCCGATCCAACAGACGAGCTACTGTAGCTCAAACTGCTCAAGAAGTTAATGCTGGTTCTGATAGAAAGGTGTCAGAATACACAGTGCATCTCAATTTGTTGCGTATGGGGCTGCATAGCCGCAGACCAGTCAGGGTGCCCATGCTGACCCCTGTCCACCGCCGAAAGTGCCAACAGTGGACACGTGAGCATCAGAACTGGACCACAGAGCAATGGAAGAAGGTGACCTAGTCTGATGATTAATGCTTTCTTTTACATCACATGGATGGCCGGGTGCGTGTGCGTGTGCGTCACTTACCTGGGGAACACATGGCACCAGGATGCACTATGGGAAGAAGGCAAGCCGGCGGAGGCAGTGTGATGCTTTCCTCGACGGGTCAGGGCTGTTTTGGCAGCAACACAATATCAGGAAGGTGGTCATAATGTTATGCCTAATCGAAGTGTACTTCTTTTGCACAAGGTCATGTATCTTTTTCAAACTTCATTTCAAAGTCATTTTATGGCTTAGAAGTTTTTTAAAATCCCTATGCAGAAAATGAATAGGAAAAATAAAGTGGGAGGACACCGTAATGCTGGAATCCAAAGTGTAAAACTGTAGTCTCAAATATCCATTTAGCTCAAATAATGACGAAACTATGATCTGTAACATTCATTTAGCTGACTCATTCCTCAAGCAGTAAAACTGTTCGACTGCACAGGAAATAGATACGGCTATGGTTTTATCCCTCTGATGAAGTAAATGAATACTCATGAATTATTGATATAATAATTTATTGACCTCAAGACAAAAGCAGACGAAATCATATTTGAAGCCCCAGTTCAGAACTGATTACATCAGGGATCAATCATAATGGCTTGAGGTTTTCTCTAAAAGTACACACAAGCCCAGAAGTAAACACAAGTGGAGGCTTGAAACAAATTATCTGTAGTCTGGAGGACAGGTGCAATCAGATAGAAAGGAGTTTGCTTTATTTCTGTGAATAAGAAGCTGAACATCAGGCAGTAAAATATTGAAAAATATATATTTTAGCCTAGCAGTATACAGTATATGTATTAATTCGGGGGGCAAGAAATGTTGCAAAATCCCTGAGGGGCAGGGTGGAAAATATGTTTTCCAATGTTATTTATTTTTGTCTTTTGTGTGTGACACCAAAAACACCAAATAATAATAATAATAAAAAAGAAAATCAGCCAATCAGTCATTCTAAAGGGCCTTAATTTTTTCACAATTTCAGTTCATTTTTGTATGCAAACTGCAAAAAAGTAAAAAAAAAAAGTTTATTCTTAAACTCTGGCACACGTTGAACATCACTGAAAAAAAAAAATAGGCAGAAGAAACCTTGCCTTTAGGTATTCTGTAGTGAAAGTGGAGGAACTGTGCTTTTAATACCGTTTTACAAATATTCTAGTTTGTTTGTCCTTGCAGGCTTCATCTGGGCAGAGATTAAAGAGATGTGGGATGGAGGTTTCACAGAGTACATCCATGACTGGTGGAACCTGATGGATTTTGCGATGAACTCCCTCTACCTGGCCACCATATCTCTTAAAATGGTGGCCTACTTTAAGGTTGATACCATCATTTTTATGCAAGCTACAGGGTCATTCCGTGTCAACACAACCAGAGGTCCCCAGCTCAATTTTTTATTTATTTATTTTATTTTTTTGTAGAAAGACAAATAGTGATGAAAGATGTTAATGTGGCTCCATGAGTAAATTGGTAAATTGTACACATTTTCATCAAAAACCAAATGTGGGTCACTTTGCACACAGTTGATACTTTTTTCTTTTAAAGAGGAATATCTGAAGAACAAATGTGACCCTGGACCACAAAACCAGTCTTAAGTCGCACAGGTATATTTGTAGCAATAGCCAACAATACATTGTATGGGTCAAAATCATTAGGATATTAAGTAAAGTTCATGTTCCATGGAGATATTTTGTAAATTTCATACCATAAATATACCGAAAATGTATTTTTGTGAGTGGATATGCATTGCTAATGACTTCATTGGACAACTTTAAAGGCGATTTTATCAATATTTATATTTTTGTGCAACCTCAGATTCCAGATTTTCAAAAAGTTGTATCTCAGCCAAATATTGTCCTATCCTAACAAACCATACACCAATTGAATTTATTTATTCATTCAGCTTTCAGATAATGTATAAATCTCAATTTAAAAAAACTGACCCTTATGACTGGTTTTGTGGTGCAGGGTCATAAATAACGTTAAAACTATCTAATTTTTCTATCAGCTTATTTGACCCTTCGCCAGGAGTTTGATTGACAAGCGATCTAACCAATCAGAACGCCGAATCCGCCATTTTGTCCGACAAAGCAGTCAGGAGTTAGAAGTTTTACCTCGGTGGACTTAAACTTGAAAAATGGTGCGTACTGACGTCTTTCCGCGTTTGAAACAACATTCCTTCTCATGTTCATTCATGTTTATTTGATGCAAATGAACTAGTAGGAAGAGATGATCGGTTTACGAGCCTCTTGAGCTGAGGCGCTACAGCAATCTGTCACGACACATTAAAGAGCCACAAAACTGTTTTATTGTTTGAAGTTTTGAAAGCTGGGACTTTGTTTAATATCATAAGTAACCTGCTCTGTCTTGTCTGTCGACATGTTGTCAGTGTCCTCTTTGCTCCGCGATGTATTTTTCACTCTGTGTGGCGTGACAGCGCCATGGCTTGTCGGTCAATTGCATAGAACAGTGGTTCTCAAACCTGTCCTGGGGACCCCCCACCACTGCACATTTTTATGTCTCCTTCATAAGACACACCCAATTCAACTCTTGCAGTCTCTACTAATTAGCTGATGACTTATTCAGGTGTGTTAGATGAGGGAGACATGCAAAATGTGCAGTGGTGAGAGGTCCCCAGGACAGGTTTGAGAACCACTGGCATAGAACACACCTGTCCGAGTGCCATAAATATTCTTTTTTTTTTTTTTAAACGTCATGCCTGTAACGCTAAAAGTATTCAAGATTTCTTAACATCCTTCTAGATTCTCATTCTTAAAAAAATTAATTTTTAAGACAGTATATACAGTAGTTCAGTCCCATATATATTGCGACCCCAATGTGACTGACTCCATGTCCAAATTATTGAATTTTACCCATTTTCAATGGTCAAGAAGCAAATGTAGGTAACTTTTTAAACAGCTGATAGTTATTGTGTTTAAAGAAGAATTACATAATATATTATACAATTTACCAATTTAGTCATGGAGCCGCATTAAGATCTCCATATCTCTGGGATTGAACCATCGTAGGCCTTTAAAATGAAGATACCAAAAGAAAAGTTTGATAAGAACCAGAATCTAAAAGGATATTAAGATATCTTTAATAATTCTTGAGTTACAGGCATGAAATCTTGAGGCAAAAAAACAGAAGAAGTGCTTTTTGCCATTTTTGAACTGTCACTGTTGGCATATAATGAAACAGATTGCTCAATAGATTTTAATAATAGACCTACCAATCTCTGTGTAAAAAATAAAATAATGATGCTGCCATCTTTCTAAAGTCATTATTACACCCCTCTAATTTGGCTCCAAATCTCAGGTGTCATTTTGACCCCCCTCTACAAAATAGTGGATCACTATACATCTGTGACATTTAATATTTTGGCTTTCATCACTATTTATGTTTGTGTTTCTACAGAAAAAAATATTAGCAAAATCTAAAATTTGCACCAAGGAAGTTTCCCAAATTTGTTTGATTTGACACAGAATGACCCTACAGCCCTGGACTTGATACCTTTACAGAAGACCACTTGTAAATAGTTTGTTTCAGGTTGTACAGAGTTTGAGCAGGACTAAAAATGAAGTCATTGTATGAGAAGAAATATGGTTTTCACCACAGCGTCTTTATTTATCTCACATATCTTCTCTCTCCATCAGTACAATAGCTCTCGTCCTCGTGTGGAGTGGGAGATGTGGCACCCTACGCTCATCGCAGAGGCTCTCTTCGCTATCGCCAACATCTTCAGCTCGCTGCGTCTCATCTCTCTGTTCACTGCCAACTCTCACTTAGGCCCACTGCAGATTTCTCTCGGCCGCATGCTGTTGGACATCCTCAAGTTCCTTTTCATCTACTGTCTGGTGCTGCTGGCTTTTGCCAATGGCCTCAACCAGCTCTATTTCTACTACGAGACGAAGGCGTCCGAAGAGCCCAACCACTGCAAAGGGATCCGTTGTGAGAAGCAGAACAATGCCTTCTCCACGTGAGTGAAATGCACTGTGGAGTTTAGTAGAATGTCCAGGCTACCCCTTGAGAAAATGAAGTACACTTTAGCATACTAAAATACTATACTTTAAGGGTTAGTTCACCCAAAAATGAAAATAATGTAATTTATTATTCACCCTTATGTCGTTCCACACCCGTAAGACCTTTGTTAATCTTCGGAACACAAATTAAGATATTTTTGTTGAAATCCGATGGCTCAGTGAGGCCTGCATAGCCAGCAATGACATTTCCTCTCTCAAGATCCATTAATGTACTAAAAACATATTTAAATCAGTTCATGCGAGTACAGTGGTTCAATATTAATATTATAAAGCGACGAGAATATTTTTGGTGCGCCAAAAAAACAAAATAACGACTTATATAGTGATGGTCGATTTCAAAACACTGCTTCGTGAAGCTTCGGAGCGTTATGAATCTTTTGTGTCGAATCAGCGTTTCGGAGCGCCAAAGTCACGTGATTTCAGCAGTTTGGCGGTTTGACACGCGATCCGAATCATTATTCAACACAAAAGATTCATAACGCTCCGAAGCTTCATGAAGCAGTGTTTTGAAATCGGCCATCTCTAAATAAGTCGTTATTTAGTTTTTTTGGTGCACCAAAAATATTCTCATCGCTTTATAATATTAATATTAAACCACTGTACTCACATGAACTGATTTAAATATGTTTTTAGTACATTAATGGATCTTGAGAGAGCTGGTTTAAGCAGGTCTGGTTGGTCTGCCAGCCTAATTCGAGCCTAAGCTGGTCAGACTGGTCTGTTGGATGGTGTTAGAGGAGTTTTGGCCACATTTATCAGCGAGTTAGTCTGGGAGACGAGCTGGCTTCACAACTAAACTAGCTGTGCATCAGTTGGACCAGGCTGGGAGACCATCTTAATCCAGCAAGACCAGAAACAAGCTCAGATTTATTCAGAAAGGAAGTGCTGAAAACCCCTCTAAAACCAGCAAAACAGACCAGCCTTAACATAACGTGAAAAGTGAGTGAGTAGATTTTCAGTGAACCACCCTTTAACATCCCTTTTGTTCTGCTAGAGTCCGTGGGAAGTAAAAACGTCCTGTGTGTTGAAGACATTAGATATTAGATCATAATGCCACAGCTCAACAGTCGAGCTCCCTGCTTGGCTCTGCAGTAACAGAGGTCTCATATCATTGATAATAATCCAACTAAATGAACTGTGATGCACATATTACTAAACCCACAATGAAGCTTCGGTTGACTTGATCAATGAAAGTAATGTGGCCAAGATGCCACACGCAGCTTAATGCTGACCTCCCGCAGAGGTCAAAATGAGAAAGAAATGAGAAAGGAAACGAGAGTGAAAATGGTTATGATCTTCCTGAGATTTTGCATCATAGCATGAGCCTTGAAGAATCATTTGATCTCAGAGGACAAAGACGAAATTATAGAGCTGTGCTTCATCCATCAACTGTTGTGTAATGACGGGAATCTTTTGCTCAAGGCTGTGCAGTAATAATGTGATAGGAAATGGGAAGAGATTTCAATGAGAAAAATATATTTCAGAACTACTCTTGAGAGGACCAATATTTGATTTCTTCTAAGTAAAAACAGTCTGGAAAATGTCCTATCCACTTTTTCTTGGCTGTTTTTTCCCCCACATTCATCCATTCAATGTTTTGAAGTTGAAATTTGAACTTAAATTGAACTGCAATCAATCAATCCATCAATAAATCAATCAATCCTTCAATCAATCAATCCTTCAATCCTTCAATCCTTCAATCAATCAATCAATCAATCAATCAATCAATCAATCAATCAATCAATCAATCAATCAATCAATCAATCAATCAATCTTTCTGTCTGTCCATCCATAAGGCCTATCAACCTTCAAATCTATCTATCTATCTATCTTATATTGATGTAAGTTGCAGGCTGTTGATAATAGTGCAGGAAAAATGTCTTAAAAGAGCATCATGGGCACCCTTTCAATTCAGTGACCCAATTCAGTTCTGACTTTCCCATATGCTTCACTCAGTGTGTGTATATGTGTCTGAACATATGTTCTGACACAGAATCTGACAATTTCTGCTTTGCTTTTTTCTTTATTTCCCCCTCTCTCTGACTTCTCAGGCTGTTTGAAACTCTTCAGTCTCTTTTCTGGTCTGTGTTCGGGCTGTTGAATCTGTACGTCACCAATGTGAAGGCTCGTCATGAGTTCACCGAGTTTGTAGGGGCCACCATGTTCGGCACTTACAACGTCATCTCACTGGTGGTGCTACTGAACATGCTCATCGCTATGATGAACAATTCTTACCAGCTTATTGCTGTGAGTGGCATCAAATACTGATGATTATTTTTCATAGTGTAAGGTTTATGCTACTTTCACATCAATTGTTTGGGATTGAAAGTAATTATGGTAACACTTTAGTATGGGGAACAATTCTCACTTTTAACTAGCTTATTAGCTTGCATATTGGCTGTTTATTAGAACTTAAAGCACATATTAATGCCTTATTCTGCAAGACCATATTCTACATCCCTAAATCCTATCCCATACCTAAACTGAAACGCTACAACAACTACCTTACTTTTGATAAGCAGTAAATTAAGAATTTATTGAAGCAAAAGTCGTAGTTAATAGTGAATGTGTTCCCCATACCAAAGTGTTACCGTAAGTATTGAAAGTAAGTGAAAGTAAAGAGATTTAGAGCAATTATAGAGAACTTGTAATATGTGAAGTCAGATTTAATAATAATTTAATATTCACACTTAGTGAATACGACAAGTTTTTGAGCTGAAACTCTATCTACCAGCAATGCAGTTTAACCAGATGCTAAATGTCCTCAAATAGCACTGTGCGATATTTGATAGACTGCATCTCATTCATAAAACTAACAGCTATTTGTATGGTGCAATTAATATTGTGCTATTACCATCGGGGTCAATGACAAATAAGAGTGTCCTTGAGCAAATGGAGTTTAAAACACATGTGCCAAGCTCTTGGTATTCTTAGTATGTATTCTTTTATTCATGTAGTTTCATACAGTTTAATTTTAGGTTACATAGTTACACGTTACATGTACTTACTATAATAATAACAACAGTAAATTGTGCATAATTACAAGTAACTAACCCTTACCAAACCCTAACCCAAACCTTAATCCTATAGTAAGTACATGTAGTTAATTAATATTATTATTCATAAAAAGCAAGTTCTGGAAAAAAATGCACCACTTTAAATTTTTAATGTCTTGTCATAAAAAGGTCAAATTATATGATATTAAAGGGTTAGTTCACCCAAAAATGAAAATTCTGTCATTAATTACTCACCCTCATGTCGTTCCACACCCGTAAGACCTTCGTTCATCTTCAGAACACAAATTAAGATATTTTTTATAAATCCGATGGCTCAGTGAGGCCTGCATTGACAGCAAGACATTTAACACTTTCAGATCCCCAGAAAGCTACTAAAGATGTATTTAAAACAGTTGAGTACAGTGGTTGAAGTGACGAGAATACGTTTTGTGCGCCAAAAAAAATAAAATAATTGTTTATTCAACAATATCTAGAGATGGCCGATTTCAAAACACTGCTTCATGAAGCTTCACAAATCTTTTGTTTGATTCACGCTCCAAACCACTGATTCCAAACTGCCAAAGTCACCCGATTTCAGTAAACGAGGCTTTGTTACGTCATAGGCGTTTCGAAATTTCAGTGGTTCACCACTGGGAGGCGTGACTTGATACATGCTTCTTAAAGCAGTGTTTTAAAATCGCCCATCACTAGATATTGTTGAATAAAGTCGTTATTTGGGTTTTTTTGGAGCACAAAAATGATTCTCGTCGCTTCATAACATTAAGGTTGAACCACTGTTGTCACATGAACTGTTTTAAATATGTTTTTAGTAGCTTTCTGGGCATTGAAAGTGTTAATTAACTTGCTGGCAATGCAGGCCTCACTGAGCCATAGGATTTTATCAAAAACATCTTAATTTGTGTTCCGAAGATGAACGAAGGTCTTACGAGTGTGGAACGACATCAAGGTGAGTAATTCGTGACAGAACCCTTTAAGAGACTTATTAACCTTGACAGTCATGAGGGTCTTCCCTCCCTCTCTATGATATAATTTCCTGTTTTATGTTTCTGTTTGTGAATTCCCCCTTTATGTTTAATATCCACATTCAATCTTTTCACACATTTAATGAATATTGAATCCATTAGTGTCTTCAAGATACTAAGAGACCATCATATTTTAGCAGTTTTGTGAGTCAGATGATCTCATATTTATGTATTTTCCAGCATGTTAGTTATGTGCTTATATAAGCTACATTTAGAGCCATTTTCACCGCCTGCATGTGTCTCACAATTGGAACTGTTATTCAAGTAAACACAATTCTTAGTAAAAGAGCATCATCCAATCACAACAAAAGCCAGTCTGGGATACTATCCCAATTGGCACTTTCAGCACTGTCCTCCATCCAACTGGCTGTCTGTTGTTCTGCTGCAGGATCACGCGGACATTGAGTGGAAGTTTGCTCGTACAAAGCTGTGGATGAGCTACTTTGATGAGGGAGGGACGTTACCGCCACCCTTCAACATTATACCTAGTCCAAAGTCTGTGTGGTACCTGTGTGTGTGGCTGCACTGCTGTCTGTGTGGACACGGAGAGCCAAGGCAAGAGTGTAAACATGGAAACCTCAAAGAGTTCACGGTAATGCATTGTGCGCTCTCATTCTGCATGCAGCGTGGGTGGTACATTATAGCTTTCACTCAGTAAATATGACACAGCCCTTGACTAAAGCAAACAAAAACAGCATAATTGCCATTATAAACAGCGATTTTTGAAGAATCATGAGAAGTAGTGCTGAAGACAAGCATTGTTATCATTAACTCCTAACTCCTGTGGACATGAATTATGCCTCAGATCATGTGCACTCTAAAAACTAATTCAGGGGACCTTTAGTCATTACTTAAATATACATATTGTTGTGAAATAAAAAATCAAGTTCTGAAATGCTGTTAGACTTTTTACTTGTAATTGTTATTTTATTGAGCTTGGATGACACACAAATTATGCCTATTGATTCGATGTACTATCATGACTTGTCAGTTTAACATTTTCAGTTAATCAAAAATGTATTTAATTTTAAGTTCTGTTAATGTAAAATACAATCTGATGACGTGTAAACGTTTCTTTTAATTTAGACGAACTTAAGTTAAGTGAAACTGGGCTTGGATTTATATTTCCCATCATGCTTTGCCCATGGCACTTGAAAGGGAGAGTAAATGCTAAAATTAAGTGTTATATAATGTTTTTTGCACAAGATTAATGGTAAGGGAGATTTAGCAGTAATTAGTGTTTTGTTATGCTAATTTAGAAGAGTTTCTGTTAATGTGGGTTTTTGGAGATTTACCATCATGGTGACAAGCGGTGCTTGGTAAGTTCATGTTACTTAGAAATGCGTTTTTTTCTTACTTAAAACATTATGTTGGATCAACTTAAATAGTTGCATTCATGTTGACAATTATTAAGTTCATGTTACTTAGAAATGTGTTTTTATTGTGGCAAAAAAACGTCTTCACCTTACTTAAAACATGATGTTGGATCAACTCAAAATATTGCTTTGAATTAATGTAATTCTCTCAATTGGCTTAAGTAAAAAATTCTAGTGGAAAACGTAAAAAAAAATTGTTGAACCAATGTTTTATTTTTTAGAGTGTGGTTTATTGAGGAAAGTTCTGCTATTCATTTACTAAACAATCAGACTTGATTTTTTTGACCTGGTGGATGATTAAACAGGCAAAACAATCCCATAGGTTTACAGTGAAGAAGTGCTGCCCAGCTAGATTTTTATTTATTTTTTGTTCTAGTAATGTTTTCAGTGACATGCTTCATGCTGCGGTGCATTCTGGAAGCCATGGAGGAGTGTTGTATGATGCACCCAGAATGCACTGAGCATGTTACTGTTGATGAGATTCATTCACTGATGTCTAAGTGAGTCTAATAGACACAGCAGTTCAAAAAGTTTAGTACAATTTGTTTTCAAAAGCCTTTAGATTATCTGATTAAAACACTGCTGAATCTCATGCTGTAGAATAACAGGGTTACAATAATCAAAAATATAAAATGAATAACACATCACCTATATGATCAAAGTTTAGACACTGGATGAGATCAGTGAATCAGCCATTAGATGATAATTATGTCACCATCAATAACTAGCCAAACTACCTGATCACGTTTTCTCTTGGCTTTTTTGTCTTATAAACACACAGTTACAGCAGCCAGAGAAAAAATAATGTTAAAGTCTATATAGCGGGTGTATATTACGATGTTATGATGAACTATATACCTTTCTCCACTGACGTTCTGAGTTGTTCAAAGCATTTCTAAAGATACTGATTGTTAGAAGGCAGCTGTCTGACTCAGATGGTGAACGGCAACATGGTTCGTGTAACATTAGCAACACATTATTAGCAGCTGTTTGATAATGTAGTCAAGCAAAAAGCTAATAATTTTAATTACCGTTATGTGTCCGACGTAGTAAAAAGCAATACTGTGCAGCGTTTACCTCAGTAAGTTGACCGAGTGGATCTTTGAGCTTGTGCGAGTGAGTGGAGTTGGGGCTAATTAGCATATTCATAGATCTGCGTATATCAAATGAAGCAAAGGTGTAGAGTTACATTCAGGCTATTTTAAGTCATGATTTTTTTTTAGAGGAAAAATGTTTAAATATGTAGCTTTGGTGATCAAAGATGAGTTTTAAAATGATGAAATTATTGACTACAGGGGGACTTTAAAAAGTCAAGGGTCAAGAGCCCAACTAAAGCAAACACTGATCCCCATAATAGTGAACAAAACATTTTCAATAAAACATCAACATCTAAACCTCTGTTCATTCTCAATAAGAACTTCTGTAGAGGTATGACAGAAATAAAGTCAAACTGGTTAGTAATAAGTGAAGCTGGTAATGCTGTTTGTGGAGTTGTCCACATCCAGTGTCCGCTGGGAAACTTCCTGGCTGCTAAAACTATAAGAATGTTAGGGGATAATGTTTTAACAATGTTATCACTAAATAATTTTAGAGAATGTTATCCTACCTTTTAGGAAAACGTTCTGGGAACAAAAATAAAACTTGGCTCTGAAAACATTACTAGAAAAAAAAAAAAAGAATTCTAGCTGGGTAAACCATATCCAGAAACCTTGTAACCAGAACACCATTGCAAGCAACCACCCTGGAGATTTAAAGGCTTAGTTCACCCAAATGAAAATTCTGTCATTAATTACTCACCCTCATGTCGTTCCAAACCCATAAGACCTTTGTTCATCTTCGGAACACAAATTAGCATATTTTTGATAAAATCCGATGGCTCAGTGAGGCCTGCATTGATAGCAAGATCATTTACAAACACCCAGAAAGCTACTAAAGACATATTTAAAACAGTTCATGTCACTACAGTGGTTCAACCTTAATGTTATGAAGTGACGAGAATACTTTTTGTGTGGCAAAAAAACTAAATAACGACTTTATTCAGCAATATCTAGTGATGGGCGATTTCAAAACACTGCTTCATGAAGCTTTATGAATCTTTTGTTTCGAATCAGTGGTTCGGAGCGTGTATCAAACTGCCAAAGTCATGTGATTTCAGTAAACAAGGCTTCGTTACGTCATAAGCGTTTTCGAAATTTCAATGGTTCACGTGACTTGCTGTCAATGCAGGCCTCACTGAGCCATCAGATTTTATAATAAAAATCGTAATTTGTGTTCTGAAGATGAACGAAGGTCTTACAGGTGTGGAACGACATGAGGGTGAGTAATTAATGACAGAATTTTCATTTTTGGGTGAACTAACCCTTTAAATCAAGTCAGTTCACACGACAGCCGTATTCGCAATGCCCTTGGGCAGCTGTTTCCACTCATGCAAGCACAGATCTACTTGAATACTGAAAAAGGAGCAAAAATCTACATAAAACTACCATATTAGGGATTTCCTGGAACTTATCACTCATGAGTCTCACTTGTGGACTTTCTGCACGAGGGCGCCATCCGGCTTCCAGTATGAATGAAACAAATTACATGTGAGAGTTTAAAGCTCCATAATGATCACATCGCTTTATTTCAAGTAAAAAATTACTGGTCTCTAAAGATATTTAAAGTAAACTTATGATCATCCATAAGTTTTTATCCAAATGAGCACACTTTTGAACATAAAGCCCAGAGGGATGTAAATATAATAAAATACAGAAAGGCGTCAGCAGTTAACGAAAGTAAGTTAATGAAACATTTCCTGTTTCAGGACTAGCAAAATAATGCCAACTTACTCTCTGTATAGTGGCCAGAATGGCAAGATAATGGAGGTGGAGGTGGGTGAACAGGTGAAGCTCCCTTTTGCGTTCACTGTTGATTGGCAAGTCCTGCATACTGGAGTGAATAACAAGTCATTTCAATCAGCGTCAAGTTGCAATAGCGCCACCTACTGTATGTTTGGATGTCAACCAGATACTGCCACTAGATGGCGCTGGTGCTAATGATATTTCATTCTTTAAATATCACGATTATCGTCAATACCGGTATTATATGAATGAATAACATTGCAAATTTTAAATAATTTCAACATGAAGGATGAAACCTTCATGAATTCGAAATTGCCCTTGAAATGGTTTCAAGGATGTCCTGCCATTAAATAATGTTTGGATTTAACCTGCTAGGGCTTGTCTTTTTGACGTCCAGCCTAAAGTTGCCCTAGGCCGATGTTGGTTGCTAGGCAACTTCGCTTCAACCATACCAATTCCCTTGACATCTTTCGAACAGTTGAACTTCTCTCCTCTGTGAGGTGGGCTCTACTGTTTCTGCAAACTCACTCACCCACGTTCTCCCACACAGCACATGGAGCGCACAGTTTTGGGTTTAAGAATCATTATGTAAGGCTGCTACCATTTATTTTTGAATTTTTAGCTGGCATTTCAGTATTTCAGAATATGTGTGTGAAATGCTTTCAGAAGGTTTCAAGGAACAGTTTGAGCGAAAATGGAAAATCTGTAATTTACTCACCCTCACGTCATTCCAAACCTGTATGACGTTCTTCTGTGGAACACATTAAGAGAAAATTTGAAAAATGTGCTGGTATAGATCATGTAACCCCGCCCCTTTTCAGTGCTGTGCTCATTGTGTCTTCCAGTTTGTATTTCCACAGCATGAAGGTAAAATCTTATGGATTTATGAATGAACCACTCTGTTTAAAATCATCCCAGTCTACTGACATTTGTTATGACATCTGCTTCAAACATTACAATGCTCATGATCACTTTTTTTTTTTTAACTCTACAATAAGTAAATCCACTTCAGCAGCTACCGCAAAAATGAAGTTCCAACACAAAATTCTAAAGATAGCTGTGCATAAGGTCTATACAGTTACAATGGGGACTGGAATGGTCAAGCTAAAGTTAACACCACATTTTTGTATATTTTCAGACTTTGAATAAGGATGCATGGACCACTTTTATGATCGTTATTTGAAACTTTTGCGTCCTTTTTGAAGCTGAGGCCATAACCTCCATAGGCAACCCCCCCATATTGTATGATGGATTTGTTTAATGACCCACAGTAATGCTGCATTCACACATCATTTAAATTATGACATTCATAACAATGTGACAAGACAAGAGTTTTTTTTTAAATTTATTTTGGCATTAGACATACAATCAAGATCAAGTCTATACATATGCGAGCATATTTTAAAATAAATATTATTTGCAAAGAAGGTTAGGGTTTAAATCTGACTACTTCACCACTATAATTAGACTTAGAACTTCTTTCACCGTTCTTATTTTTTCTTTATTCCCTTATATCCCATTTAATTATTTAATTAACTTATAATATACTGTTCAAGACATGGTCAAGGCCTTGGTTCCACAGATGGAAGTCATACAGGTTTGGAACAGATAAACAAATGACAACTATTATATACTATATTATCTATTCAGGGTTATTATCATAAAGTAAAACCTTAAAAAACATGTTCGTTACTTGTAACAAAATAAATGTTAACTGAAATAAAACAAAATATATTTCTGCTAGTTGACTAGGCAACGTTTCTCAGTTTCATTTAGTTTATCTTGAAGTACTAAAATAAACAAACTAATAAATAAAAACTATGTATAAAAATGGATAAAATGAGAAAAACATGATCAAAGACTTTAAATCAAAACAAACTTTAAGATCATAGTGAAACAGAAAATATAAAAATAATATGTCATTCAAAATATTAACGAAAATTATAATAGTATATCAATGATACTAAAACAACACTGGAACCATTTTATGATTGTTCATCTAGACTATAAGTACTGTATAATGCCACACATTTACTGTTGCAATCTGTTATTATCCTATCTGTTTCAGGAAAGGCACGCCGATAACCTCATTCAGAACCAGCACTACCAGGTAATGCCATTTGTCTGTACCCATCACATTTTGGCATCCATGTTACAAATCCGTTTCCCAGCATGCTGTTAGATTCAAACCTTGCTCTTAATATGTTAACAATAGCCAGCAGTTTATTTAAATGAGAAAACAAATGTTAGCCTATGGGAATCATGCATATCAATGACTTATTAGAGCTTTGCAAGGCATATAATTTGCATGTTTTCCATAAATTATAATTCTAGGCTCTTACAAAGAAACAAATCATGAACATTTAAAATGTTTAAAATAAATAGTGCATGATTATGCTGAAAATATATCTTGACAGTATGTAGAAATTATGTAACAATTTGTGAATATTTAGTACTTGCTCCAATTGCATAACATCCTGTCCTGCTGCTTAGTTTATAACCACTGGATCCCTGCTGATTGCTAATGTATTAATACATAGCCAGCCAGACTCCAGCAACCTCTGGTGCAGGTTGCGACACTGTAATGAACATCCCTTATGAAAGAACACAGCTGTCACTGAACAAGTCATAGGAAAAATGACATGTAAAAAAGTGTGTCAAGTTCCAAAATGGACAAAAACACCATAAAAGAACCATAAAAATATCACGAGTGCCATTATTAGTGAATAACGACTTTTCAAATCTTTTGTATAAATTCACAAGACCTGGAGTGTAGTGGAAGTCTATATGAAGTCATATGGACCACTTTTGCGATACTTTTTTTTAGGGATTCAAGCGCGTAGTGCTGAAACACTATTGTAATTGTTAGGATTTTCAAAGATCAGCATTCTGCTTTAAAGTGATCGGGCAGACCAAACTAAATAGCACAGACTTGAAACTTTGTGGGATGGTAGTACCCACCCTGTCTACAACGTCACAGAGGCTTGCCCCAATCGGCCTGATGGTGGCGCTACAGTGATCAAAAGTACAAAATCATTCATAACTCTTAAACTGTTTGCTCAAGACCAGGGGTGTCCAAACTCGGTCCTGGAGGGCCACTGTCCTGCAGAGTTCAGGACAGTAGCTCCAACTTGCCTCAATACACCTGCTTGGAAGTTTCTAGTAGTTTCGGGATACACTGCACGATTTTAGCAATCCTATAAGATCATTTACAAATCACCTGCGACATGGATCTATTAAACTTGGGTACGACATAAGTGAAGTGAAGTGACATGTGGCCAAGTATGGTGACCCATACTCGGAATTTGTGCTCTGCATTTAACCCATCCAAGTGCACACACACAGCAGTGAACACACACACCGTGAACACACACCCGGAGCAGTGGGCAGCCATTGCTGCGGCGCCCGGGGAGCAGTTGGGGGTATGGTGCCTTGCTCAAGGGTCTCACCTCAGTCGTGGTATTGAGGGTGGGGAGAGCGCTGGACATTCACTCCCCTCACCGACAATCCCTGCCGGACCTGAGACTCGAACCCATGACCTTTGGGTTACAAGTCCGACTCTCTATCCATTAGGCCACGACTGCCCCCGTACGACATGCATGTAGACTGTACGATAATGACACTTATTGACACGTAAGCTATGATGCAAGTTTCTATAGAAGAATAAAACGTCATCTGCTAGTGGTAAACTACGGAGCCCCGCACATGACATGCAAGAAAAAAAATTTAATTGTGCACACGATTTACTAATTCTTTCCCTCGATTTACTAATTTGCGTGCACGATTTACTAATGTGTTCCCTCGATTTACTAAATCATGTGCTCGATTTATAAATCATGTGCATGATTTATAAATTGAGGGAACGAAATAGTAAATCATGCACACGATTTAGTAAATCGAGGGAACGAAATAGTAAATCGTGCGTACGTTTTAGTAAAAACCCGCCCAATTGCTCCTCAAAACTAGCCCAATCACATTTTAGGGGGGGTCTGCGTTTTTGGCGGGGCTCCCCTGGTAAAATTCGCATTCCAGGAGCTAAATATCACGTTATTTGGAGTCGATTCAACCCGCGGACATGAAAAACAACCCGTGGCAACAGTGTAAAAGTAGCCCAATTTCGCGGGAAAACCGCGGACTTGGCAAAACTGCGAATTAGTAAATCGTGCGCACGATTTAGCCTACAATTTTTTTTCCTGCATGTCATGTCCGGAGCTCCATAATAAACAAAAAGACCAAGTTGAATCACACTTTGGCAGTTGTAGTGTTTATGTGTGCTGAAAAAAAAAGGAAGCGGCGAAAGAAGAAGGGAAAAGAGCTTGAGGTAATCAGTTTTAATTTTTAGTGCCATGCCGTGTTGATTTCATGTCACATTTTTATTGGCTGCTCAGTAGACACGAGTCGTAGCAGCAAACACACTGTGCAATGATCATGCTGAATTTCTGACACTGTCAGAAAATTATCGTAGGCTATCTTTGGTCGCAAGACCAGGAAAACGGCCGTCTTTGAACCTCTCTCACTGTTCGACATAGGACCACCGATTAGGAGCCACGGTCACAGAAATCACCACCATGACAACCTTTCGTCTGGGACAGCCAAAAATTGTGCAGTGTATCCTGGGCTTAAAGGATTAGTTCACATTCAAAACAATTTTTCCTGATAATTTACTCACCCCCATGTCATCCAAGATGTTCATGTCTTTCTTTCTTCAGTCGAAAAGAAATTTAGTTTTTTGATGAAAACATTCCGGGATTATTCTCCTTATAGTGGATTTCAATGGCTACCAACAGGTTGAAGGTCAAAATTACAGTTTCAGTGCAGCTTCAAAGGGCTTTAAACGATACCAGATGAGGAATAAGGGTCTTATCTAGCGAAACGATCGGTCATTTTCTAAAAAAAAATACATGTAAATGTATATGCTTTATATAAACAAATTATCGCCTTTGCACGTGCTTCCGCCAAAACCGCACTTCCGTATTCTTCAAAAAGCTTACGCTGTATGTCTTACGCCTTCCCTATTCTACTTACGGAAAAAAACGGATCTGGCGCTGCGTTCGTGCCGTAAGTAGAATTTTGACCTTCAACCGTTTGGAGGCCATTGAAGTTCACTATAAAGGAGAATAATCCTGGAATGTTTTCATCAAAAACCTTAATTTCTTTTCGACTGAAGAAAGAAAGACATGAACATCTTGGATGACATGGGGGTGAGTAAATTATCAGGAAAAATGTTTTTGAAAGTGAACTAATCCTGTAAGACCTTGATTAGCTGGTTCAGGTGTGTTTAATTGGGGTTGGAGCTAAACTTTGCAGGACAGTGGCCCTCCAGGAGCAGGACACCCCTGCTCAAGAAGAACAAAATGCACATCTTGGATTTCATCTTCTGGTGTTTTTAAAACTTGACAACTAAATTATTGTATATTACGCGATTTTTCACACATGCACACCATATTCATACCATATGATAGAACTCCTCATTCTGAACAACTTTGCATCTATGCTGTCAGTTGAATCGTTCGTTAAAAATATTAGAGATTATTTGAAAAACCTACTTTCGCGAACTAGTCCTAGGTTTTTCACTCAACCTCGATAAAACTCAATTCTGGACTCTCTAGGTCAATAATAAAAATAAAAAAAAAAGTGAACTTTGGCATTTGGATGGCTATAACAGGGCCATTTACAAAAGGGGGCATGATCAAGTGTACCCAAAAGCCTATCATTACTAAACGAAAACTCAGAAATTCGCAACATTAGGTGAGCACATGTAAAATATTATTCTAAAGAAGCATGCAACATTTTATGGAGATCAGACTATAGGTGGC
Source organism: Anabarilius grahami (assembly GCA_003731715.1). Taxonomy (NCBI): domain Eukaryota; kingdom Metazoa; phylum Chordata; class Actinopteri; order Cypriniformes; family Xenocyprididae; genus Anabarilius; species Anabarilius grahami. The sequence continues at coordinate 6,157,337 of RJVU01059915.1, forward strand.
GCTTTAACTGTTGAAAACCATATATTTCCTTAGTAAATTGCCTGTATTGGCTGTATATGGACTTTTCCATCTCTGATCTAGGTGGTTACAGACTTGCTAAATTAAACATACCTTTTTACAAATGTGTTTAAAGGGCTTAAAGCGCTTGAACCCTGATAATTGCTGATTGCAGCTATATTGATATATTTTTGCTATTTTTAAAGTTTGACAGAGCTGTGTGATGATTATTCAAAATCTTTTATTTTCTGTGGAAAAATAATAGCATATGGACTTGGAACAACATGAGGAAGGACAAATAAATACTGAGTCTTTTTTGGATGAACTTCTTTTAAGCAGAATATTTTGTGAGTGTAAGGTTGTATATAATTGCTACAGACAAATGTTACGCCCAACAATCAAGAGCTGCAGTAGCGGATATTGCAATAGCTGTTATTTTGTTGTTGTGCGTAAGCTTGTTTTGAGAGCCACCGCTGGCTAATTCTTTATTAGATATGCAAATGAATGCTAATGAATGCACGTCCAGATTTTTACCTCCAGCTAATACACATATCATGAATATGCCCAAAACTGATTTTCACCCCTTATTAAACCGGAATCACAAAATATGCGCATGCCAATCACATTCAAAGCCCACCACCCTCTCTCACCCTGTCCGAGATTAGGCTATATCATCGCCACCTTTGGGGATGCGGAAAATCCTCATAAACCATTTTGAAGAGGAAAACATGGTTATTTGTAGATCAGAAGGTAATATGTCTAGAGAAATGTGTGTGGCATTCATCCTGTTTGTGGCCGTTTTCAGGAGGTGATCAGAAACTTGGTAAAGCGATACGTTGCAGCCATGATCCGCAGCGCCAAAACAGACGAAGGGCTGACAGAGGAGAACTTCAAGGTGTGAGGATTTTTTGTCATCTTTTTCCCTTTATAGACACTTATAGGATTTTAGAGGCCATGGTGATCTCATGGTTATCACATGGTGAAGTGTAAACCCTCCACAGACACACTGAAGCTTGAGTCGCCATTGGCTAGTAAATTATTTTTTTACTCGCCAGAATTTTTACATGGAATGCAAGAATAAAAAAATAAAAAAAATTCTACACTGATCAGGCATAACATTATGACCACTGATAGTTGAAGTGAATAACACTGATAATCTCTTCATCACGGCACCTGTTAGTGGGTGGGATATATTAGGCAGCAAGCAAACATTTTGTCCTCAAAGTTGATGTGTTAGAAGCAGGTCAAATGGGCAAGGCGTAAGGATTTGAGCGAGTTTGACAAGGGCCAGATTGTGATGGCTAGACGACGGGTCAGAGCATCTCCAAAACTGCAGCTCTTGTGGGGTGTTCCCGGTCTGCAGTGGTCAGTATCTATCAGAAGTGGTCCAAGGAAGGAACAGAGGTGAACCGACGACAGGGTCATGTGCGGCCAAGCCTCATTGATGCACGTGGGGAGCGAAGGCTGGCCCGTGTGGTCCGATCCAACAGACGAGCTACTGTAGCTCAAATTGCTCAAGAAGTTACTGCTGGTTCTGATAGAAAGGTGTCAGAAAACACAGTGCATCACAGTTTGTAGCGTATGGGGCTGCATAGCCGCAGACCAGTCAGGGTGCCCATGCTGACCCGTCCACCGCCGAAAGTGCCAACAATGGGCACGTGATCATCAGAACTGGACCACGGAGCAATGGAAAAAGGTGACCTAGTCTGATGAATCATGTTTTCTTTTACATCACGTGGATGGCCGGGTGCGTG
>RJVU01059915.1:6165013-6189470 GCA_003731715.1 Anabarilius grahami
ATAACTGTGTAAAACAGTCAGTTTAAGGTAGCTACAAGTATTAAATGTGGTTAAATGTCAAAATAATACCAATATCAAACACTAGAGTTGTGTGGGGTGGGGGTAAATTAAGTGCAATCTGCTATGACATCACAATCATGTTGCACTGTAATCTATGTATCTGAATATGAATTTCTCTCAGATTTTAGGGATAACGTTAGGATTATATTTTTGGACAGGAATGTTGTACCAGGATCAACAAAATATGTATTTAACTCAGCAAAATCAGGATGTGCCTCTGGATTACATGAATGCTAAACAGTCACAAAGTAATTATTTAAAAGTACCACCAAGTCAGAGAGTATGCGATTTCAGGTGCCGCCATGTTCTACATAGTATACATTAGTGCTGGGACAATACATCAATTCTCAATACAATGATTCTGGATCGATTCATAAATCGATTCTGAGCTTAGATTTAACAGCAGATGGCGCTCTAGGCTAGTTTTTAAACCGCACACCAGCGTTGCCAAGTCTGCAGTTTTCCAGCAGAATTGGGCTACTTTTACACTGTTACCGCGGGTTGTAACGAACCCGGATAACATGATATTCAGCCCCTGAATAGCGAATTTTACCTGGGGAAGCCTGCCAAAAACACGTATTTTACTCCCTGGAACTTGATTTTTACGGGGGGACCTCCCTGAAATGCCATTGGGCTAGTTTTGGGCTAGTTTTGAGTAGCAATTTGGTTGAGAAAACCTGGCAACCCTGCCGCACACTCAAATTCTCACGAAGGCAGCGGCTGGAGAGCGCTCGTGCGTTCGGCTGAGTCATATAAGTGGTTAAATATACTTGCACCTTGGCTCAGAATGCTTTTATGATGCAAGATTAATGTAAACACAGCCCACTGCGAACACCCTTGTAATTCGCTTCAACCTTTTCAAACTTTGTGAATGATTATTTTAGTTTTAAGTGGTGTGTGTAAGAAATTGGAAGCAAGCAGGGTACGAGTTTTTCTAAAGCACGTAGTGCCACCTGCTATTAAAAACTAAACTCAGAATCGATTCAAGAGAGAATCGCGATACATTCGGAAAATATCAGAATAGCTCCAGATTCTTTGTATCATGAATCAATGTACTAGTATACATGCATGTAGTATAAACACAATTAGTACATACTACATCCACCATGTTGGCATTGTCATATGATCTACGACATCAGTTGAGGGACTTCCTCACCATTTACGAATCCTCTCCAGTGGCCTCATGAAATAGTAAAGTGTCTATGCACACTTTAAAAATCTCAGCAGTCACCCAGATATTTGTTTTTATGAATACTGCAAATTTGTATGTACTACTACGCATACTATTATCAGGGAAGTAGGCATATTCTGATGCAGGAACTGCATTACACTTTTCATGGAAACCAACTTGAATGTCTTAAGCAGTCTTTTCACTGCACACAACATTTGAATACAACTTTAGGAATTCGCGCTCTAGTGGCAGTCACAATTAACTTTTTGGATCTCCACAAGCATTTATCCTCACCATGGTGGAACGAATAAATCGAATACAAACAGTAAATAGCTATGCATATACTGTCTAGGACAAAAGACCACCTGTACTTTTTGGATAAAACATATGGAGACAACCTAAAGTATAAATATTAAATAAATACTTATTTCCAGCTTTATCAATAACCATACATTAACACTTTTTTACAATGTCAAGTGTTTGTGATAAATCAAAAAAGTATTAATTTGAATGCATATTGGATTGATTTGAATTCAATTCAATACATCTGGTCGACATGTCGCATGCAGTCTAGTTGCTCCATTTTTATTTTTTTTTCCCCCAAATTGGATTCGAAAATTACAGATCCACAGATAATCGGCTCCCTATGCAGCCTCTGTGTGACTCTCCATTGGAAATGAGTGACTTTCGGTCTGTTGGACAACATTTGTTGTGTGCAAGGCAAAGGTGGATTGACAGTTGACTATGACAGGAGAAAGTATTCGAACATTGAAAAAAAAAAAATATCACGCATTACCTTTATGTGTAAACATTTGCTATGCTGACATCTGTTGTCACCTCCTGTGGCTTCAAAGTTTTGTTCTTTTTTATTTGAATTGTGTTCTATTTTTGTGAAAAATAATAATGTCAGAATGTAATAATTATCAGAAATCCCAAAGAAAGCTCTTCAAAATATGCTTAAGGGTGTATCCGAACAACATCCATAGAACATGCAATATTTATTTCAAGTATTTCTTTCAAGTGTTCTGTGAGAGGTGTTCAGATCAAAAGACTATAGATATACAAAGACTACTTGTATTACTATGAATGGGGGAAACTGTACAATATGGCAGAAATGGCCTTCAATATTTATGAGGCAGTTCATCTCAGATTTTACTGGTGATTTCAAATATGAAATTTAATCGTGAGCTTGGATGAACAGCTTGTGAGAATTTGTTGTTTCCCCATTCAGAGAGATAGGAGCTGTACTTGCATGACTGAAATAGCTGCCTGAGAGGCGTTTCAAAATGGCCACCGAGTGAAATGACTTGCCTTAAAGGGACTTTGGTTCAGATGCACCCTTAACAAAAGGTAGCAAACTTCGCGTACAAATCCATTTGATGTAAAAACCTGTGTTTAAAAATCTTTATTTTGCAAAGCTTTAAATTAAATGTTTTTAAACTTCACTTCAGATTACAGACCGACCGCGCCGCATGCTCAGTTCTGCTGTGATGTTTTCCTGTGTTAATGCTAGTGCAATATTTTTGAAAACAAGCTTAAACTGCAAACTTGAAGATCTTGTATAGTCCTTTTAGGAGCTCAGAAGTGGAAGTAAAATCAATATATGGAATATAAATGAACGTCTGATACGTAATGTCACTTATTGACTGATCATGAAGTGACATTTTAGTATCAGAAAATACAGGTAATAGGATGGGGAACTTAAGATATATGCATCTTTGTAATACACTTATGCCTAAATCTAACGTAAAATGTTTATAAAGGGCACCTAATGGTTTCATATGAAGCTTAAAATATGCTACAAACATTATGCATTGTGTGACTGGTAATATTTTCTCTTTTCTTTTTTTTCCACAGATTTTTTATAGCAAATTATGTTTAAATAGCGAGTTGGCTCCTAAAGACCACAACGCATGATCTAATATTTAGAGTTGGTGTGGAAGTTGATCACTGGGAGCTACTGTAGATTTAGTTCATCATACTCTGAGACCTTGAACCTGTCACATAATATATCAGATCCATTTTACACTTTCTCTTGTGGGCTGGTAACCTCTCACTTGTGTTGCTTTATCATGGTATTAATTTATGCTGTCAGTTATCAACAGTAAATTCTAAAATTCTTTTTTGTAAACTTTATTTTCTAAGAAATTATTTTTCTATATTCTTTTTTTTCTGACATAAGGGCACATTTTTGTTACACTTCATGTAGAACTATGAGATTTTTATACCTTGATTTACAAGAGACGTCAGTGGTTCTTTTTGTTTGTGGTCACTAAATAAATCATATATGGATTAACATCTGTAATGATTGAAACCACGCTTTTGCTGCTCTGGAACTCATCTTTAAAGTAGGGACAGTCCAGGTTCTTGCTGTCCCAAGTAAAGGTCCCTGTTTTACAGCATACAAATACTGCAAAAATGCCTGACAAAAAGGCCACCACAACAACGCCGATTACATGAAAAATATAACCTATTATCATCAATTATCGAAAAAGACATCAGGTTCAAGGTAGTCTCATGCAAACTACTCATCTTAAATTAGGGTACGTTTACATGACAACAATGTCCTAAAAAACAGATTTAAAGAGTACCTGAAAACCATACTTGAGTAAAAGTACAGATACCTTACAGCGAAAATGACTCCATTACAAGTTATAAGTCACCAAATACAATACGATTTAAGTCTTAGAGTATCTGATTTGATAGCCTTATGGTTATAGAGTTGGACTTGTAACCCGAAGGTCACGGGGTTGAGTCTCAGTACTGCCAGGAAAAGTACTCTCATTACCCACAACTGAGGTGCCCTTAAGCAAGGCACCTAACCCCCCAATCACTCCCCATGCGCCGCAGCAAAAACGGCTGCCCACTGCTCCAGGTGTGTGCCCACTGCTCCAGGTGTGTGCGCACTGGAATGGGTGAAATGCAGAGCACAAATTCCAAGTATAGGACACCACACTTGGCTACACATCAAGTTGGCTACTTTCAATTTAACAGTATTACACTCATACTTAATGTCGGCTCACAGATGCACTAGTCCTAAACTCAAAAAGACATGCCAGTGAAAAACAAGAAAGTTGATTTGGGAGGAGAGCAATCACGTATATTTTCTAAAATCAAAATAAAACTGAACACCTCAAAATTGCAATAAATCAGTGTTGACAACAACCTCAGTCTACAAACACAAGTGTCAGTTAAGCTCAAGTGCTCAAAAAGGGCACAAGTAGACCAATATCCTTCAAAAGGTCTCTTCAATATGACAGATAAATAAAATAAAGTCAAGTCAAGTCAAAGCCAACTTGCACTGGATGTGCCGTTTCTGCAGCCATGTCCTCATCTCATAAGAAACACCTGCGATTCACACGATTCACTCGCGCATTCGTGTAAAGTAGCCTTGCTGACGAGTTTGGGTAAAGGCAAAAAGGCACAAGATGGTACCTTCAATGCCCTGTAGATGCCGATATTGCTTTTGTAGAAGAAAAACTGCTGCACAAAAAGTTAGTAATGATGAGTAATGAATAACTGCATTACTCATCACAAATGTATTGGAATAAAGAGTATATTCAAAAATGTAGTCGAGAGTAAAAGTTGCAAATATCTTTGATACTCAATTAAAACTTTGCAGCTTTAATTACGTAGTGAAGAGGGAGGGGCTAAAATAACCTAATAAATACAATACACAGTTGAGTACATTATGCACTTATACACAGTACGTACTTATGCATTGTGTATAGTGCGTCATTTGGGACACAACTTCTTTAAAAAAAAACACTGTCTATAGACTGAACACGTAATACGCACGACATCATCGTTTGACAAAATCACGTTTTTTGTAGTAGCACAAGTTGCCAAGTAAAGCAATTGCATAATTATTAAACATCCAGAAAAGTCCATATCACATGCTATTAATTGCAAAAAATCCTTAACGTAGCTTTAAAGATGTATACACAACCTTTTCAAAGTTTGGGGACCGTAAGATTTTTGTTTTTGAAAGTCTCTTATGCTCACCAAGGCTACATTGGTTTGATCTATACTGTAAGTTTTAATTTATTCCAGTGATGGCAAAGCTGAATTTTCAGCATTATTACTCCAGTATTCAGTCACATGAGGCTTCAGAAATCAATAGATGTGTTCAACTTTATGCGGCGCTGCACAGACCGATAGGTGTATGACATCAAAGTACCAGGAGAGTGATTTGAAAGCATACGGCTCCATCTGCTCTCCCAGTACTTCGAGGTCATAGACCAACTGGTCTGTGCAGCGTCACATCAAGTCGAACACACCTAATCTAATATGCTGATTTGCTGCGCAAGAAACATTTCTTCTTTGTCAGGATTAGGGTTGTTAAAGTACCGACTTTAATGCCTACAGCATTTCCCCCCAAACATTTTGAGCTCTGTTGAGCAGATTCTTAAACACCTCTTATTGGCTGTTGTATTCACATGCTCAACAGATATGTCTGATTGGCTACAATAATCAATGCTTCAAAAACATGTTGTAAATAGACATCGTTGACACTCTTCACAGAGTGCTTACACAGATACACACGGGAGCATTTGAAAGCAGACGCCTTTCACTCCAGTGTAAAGTAGGGATATATTGTGACATTGACAACATTGTAGTCAATCATAGACATATCTGTTGAGCACGTGAACACAATGGCCAATCAGGGGTTTTATGAATCCACTCAACAGCGCTAAAAATTCTAGGGGGGGGAAACGCTTGTCTCATCACATTTTTAAAGTTTCAGTACCAACGTCGGTACTTTTGACAACCCTAGTCATTAAAGTAAAAAAAACAACATTAATTTGAAATTTATTTTCTATTAACAATGTAAAAGTCTTTTTAAAGTCAGTTTAAATGTGTCAAAAAAAAAAAAAAATTGTGTGCAGCAGTGCGTGCTTACATAAATTTGATTTCATTTTCAGTTCAACTTGTAACCTTAAAATGGATTTGGAAACAACTTGATTTAGCTTCTTTTTTATTTGTGCAGCTATAATAAGTGATTTTTTTTGACATAGAAAAAACAACAGACAATGGCTTCCCAAGGCTTGAACTCCTGGTGTGTTGCTAAACGACTACATTCTGGAAGTGTGCAAACATTTGTAAAAACAAATGAGAAGAGAATTCTAATTACATTTAGAATCGAGTCACCTTTTAAAATCCACAAATTGGGGGTGGGGGGAAATCCAATATATGCTTATTAAATTGGAGTGAAATGATGGTTTGATAGAGAACGTGCAGGGTGGTAAAAGCACATCTACTCTGTCCTGCCTTTCTATTCATGTACCGAGTAACACTGCAGGATCCCTGAATAACCATTCGTCTGTGAAAACAATACAGAACTAACAACTGAACAACATAAACGAGAACATTTCTGGTGGTTAGCGATACTTAGACAAACTGTGAGTGTGACAGATGGGTGGGGTGGGTCTGGGTGGTGATGTAGTTGACGGGGGAGTGCGGGGAAGAGGGGCAGTATGTGGCGTGGTGGATGCGGGGGTGAGGGCCAGCACCGGGAGTCCAGGGCGTGAGGTAGTGATATGTTGTGGAAAGCACAGGCACGTAGGGCTCGTAGCCGGGGTGAAGGGGCGGCTGGCCGCACTGCTCCTGCACCAGGGGGTAGAACATCGTGCCGGGGACCACAGTGGGAGGGGTTTCCATAGCCAGAGTGGTGCCTGAGGAGAGGAGGGCATGGGTGTGAATGTACAGTGTAGAATAGACTGTTTGACAAGCTCAAGGCGGATGTGCCAGCTGAGAGTGTGGAGGTTTGTGGTGGTAATGATAGAGGAGGGACGCTGACCGTTGCTGGGCACGTCTCCTTGTGGATGGGGGCACGTGCGGACAGGATCGGGGTAGGCCTGGGGAACTGTGTGGTCAGCGGTAGGAACGGCGCTCGGGTACGGCTGATACTGAGCGTCTGCGGCCGGTTGCTGATACACTTGCTGCATATGCACCATCGAGTGCCAGTAACTCTGCTGATACCACTGGAAGAAATACAAAAACAATGTCACATATAAAGCAATTTAAGTACAAGTCAGATTATTCAGTTTCTGCTAATCAGTGTTATTTTAGTATTATTTATACACTAATATAGATTTTATTTTGAATTATCTTATTTGAATTTTAGCTAAAGTTTTTGTAAATTTGTGATCTACTTGTGTGATTTTTTTTTTGTGTTTTTAAAAAAATATATAATATTACTATTTAGGTTTAATCTCTTTATTTTTTCCCACACTACAAAAAAATAAATAAAGTAATGCTTTTTGTACTTAGTATTTTTGTCTTGTTTCCAGTTCAAATATCTAAACATTTTTAAATAAGGACACATTTACTAGATAAGTAAAACAAGATATGTCTTGTATTCTGGAAAAAAAAAGTAAGTTTTTGCTTAAAACAAGCAAAATTATCTGCCAATACGGTAAGAAAAATCTAATTAAAATGGAAACAAGATTTAATAACTGTACAAGTAGTTTAATTAGTTAACGAACTAATAATGAACTGCACTTCTACAGCATTTATTATTCTTTGTTGATTTCAAAATTTACTAATACATTATTAAAATCAAGGGTTGAATTTGTTAACATTAGTTAATGAACTGTGAACTAACGAACAAACTATGAACAGCTGGATTTTTAACTAACTTTAACAAAGATGAACAAATACTGTAAGAAATGTATTACATCATGGTTAGTTCATGTTTGTTAATACATTAATGTTAACAAGTGAACCTTATTGTAAAGTGTTACCGATTATTTTTTATTAAAGATACTGTTGCAGAAATTCTGCAACATCTGTCGGTCTCTATATTTAAGCAGCAAATACACATATTTTACTGAAACAGATTGTTTCACAAATCAATACACACTTTTTTCCCATGATGAAAATGAACTCTATACGCTATTGCATTAACTGCCGTAAAACAAATGCTATCGCTATTATTTTAAACTTACTAGATAAAAATAAACAAAAAGTAATTTAATGATATGACAGCAGAACATCACAACACATTTCAGATCGCAAATATTAGTGCAAAGTAAATGAGTTGTGCAAATTACTGAATATTACAGTTTTGCCTGTTTTCCTTGTCTTTACATCACGAAAATAAATGTTTTATTAATACTCGAAATTATTACTACAATACATTTCAGCCAGGTTTCTCCGATTTACTTTCGGGGGCGAAACTTATCAATATTGGGTTTCTTTTTGGCCTAGCCTTGCCCCAGGCATGTTCACCGAATTACTGGCTCATTCTAGCGCAGTCGGAGAAGTTAGCGGCTCACTCAAACTCCAAGAAAAGTGTTCTTTCTCCCAAACAGAGAACCACTTTTCTAGGGGTAGTGTGGGATATATTGAATATGATGAAGGCACATCTGTCTCCTGCACTTGTAATTTCAATCCTGAACACTGTAAAAAGCATCAGGTTAGGTCAGGAGTTTCTGGATCAGAAATGGCTTGGAAATCGGGAAAGGACCACGAGCCGGGACTCAAACTCGGGTCGCCCGAAGCACATTGGGCTACTTGTCGGCGCGCTGCCCATGAGGCCATCGGCGCCGACTATCCAAAAGATTTTTTAATCCGTGACATTCTGCATTATACAGTAAATTCAATTTTTATGAATGGATTCTGTGATTCCGTACACATTTTCCTCATCGCGGAAATCATAGGGCCCTAATTTAATGCCATGATATTGAATTTAAGACTTTCTGCTCCAATGTAAGACATGTTTAAGGCCTTAAATTGTAGATGGTCAAAATAAGACTTTTAAAAACCTTTTTAAGACCCGTGGAAACCCCGATATTGTGGCCTTAGATTAAAGAATTTACATTTTTGTGTGAACTTTATCTTTAAGGCTCATAAGAATTAACTACTTAATGGTTACTAAATGGCTGACTTTCATCCCTAGCCTTTTATCATGCTCCTTTTGTTTTATAAAAGCCACAATATGGCATGTGTTACTAATTTTAAGCATAACACAGATAAACCTTGCCTCATTTATAGTGAGGGACATTATGTAAGCTATAAAATCTCTAGAGGTGACAATGTGGAGATAAAAAGCAAAAACCCCGCTTACCTGAACCCCCAAATTGTAGTAGTACTGGAGCACTTTGCAATCTGAGAAAAAAAAGAAAAAAAGAATTTAAAAACGACACAAATATGAAGGATATTGTTAGACAAGGCGGTGGTTCCCTCTGACCTCTTGGAAGATCACTACCATTGGGGTCATAAGAGTAGGGTGGAGGAGGTGCCATGGCGACCGCCTCTCCCAGCTCATTCACAAACCATGGAACTGCTTGGGGGAGGAACAGCGTGGAAAAAATACAGAGGAAGAGTGTCTTAATTCATCATCTTTGCTAACTTTATTCCTCTGTAATAAAATACAGAAATATAACTACATACCAGGCCTGCCAAGAACATTCTGGGGTGGCGGCTGTCCCGGGGTTAGGATGCTGTTGGGCTGAAGGGTGTTTGGCGGGGTCTGGGAGCTCCCAGTGGATGAAGAGGAAGAGTTTGAAGTGAAGATTGCAGCCGGGGCAGAGTTGATTTGTTGAGAAGAGGAGAGGACAGATGACTTCACAACCACCTGAAAAGATTTAGCACAATGTCCCATCCGAAGAGGATGGACACAACTGTAGCTGTGTTTCCATTACCCTTCAAAATGCGCAAAACGGTATTGCGAATTTCTCTTCATTTACAGGTCACCTGATGCATGTAAAAGTTGATTATTCATTAAAGATGGTGTGGTATGTTTGGACAGAAGCATGTAACAGTATGTTTTAAACTCAGAGAATTATGGGAATACTGGATTCTAAACAACAAAGAAATGCCACAATTGATCAAGATCTCGAAGCAGATAGGAGGGAGAAACACCTCATACGTGGTCGCTCCCGAGTATAAGGGGCTTTCCTGCCAATAATGCTAGGATAACATGCCTACGTCTCCTTCGACTAAAACAATGGCTAGTAAGTGGCTGTGATATACTTAAACCTACTAACATCCATTGCCATGATTTTTGGAATGACTTATCATGAGAGGAAAAATTATGTTGTAGTCGCAAAACATCAGTTAATGGAAACGCCATCATTTCACAAAAGTTTATCAACGTTTAGAAAATACCGCAAAAGTTTTGTGAAAATCTGTAATGGAAACCCAGCTTGTGTAACAATTTTATGAAAACAATGAACAATGCATGCCTGTTGTGAGTAACTGAAGGTGGCGACACCCTCTTGAGGCGACCCGGCACGAGAACTTCCGTCTTGAATGGTCTGCAAGACACATTAAAACTCAATCCTATTAGCATAGAATATTGATTTAAAATGTTAAGAATTATAATAGACCGCATTTTTTATTATATTTTTGCACAGAAACAATCTAATGACCAAGTCCCATTTTCATTATTCTCAAATGAAGGGAAAAATTCAAGTTGGTTTAGGAGAGATTGTGCTGGGTTGTCGGAGCACATCTACTCCATATTCTCCCACTGGAACTCAGCCACAGTATTAGCATTTTGGTGGACATCTTAGACAAATGAAGTCATCAGTACCAGATTGGTGGTAGACTCTGCTGCTGCTGCATACACCGATGGACTCTGATATCCTGCCTCTGCAATACAGAAATATGATGTTTTAATATCAAGGCACACAGGATATAATGATGAGCATAATGCTGAAATTTTAGCTGTTAAAGAACTAACCTGCGGCAGAGTAGATGTACTCTTCAGAATATTCACCTAGTCAAGACAACAGTTAAAATTAACCACCAATTCATCATAACCCATATGGGTTGCGTTAAAGCCTAGTCAGCTGCCAACCAAGACAGCACTTTTGGGTATCATAGGCACAATTCCAAAGCAAAGGCTGTTTCAAACTATAGCCAGTAAAACAACTATTTTGTGCACTTCCACACAGCAAAAAAGCTTCATGAATTTTTTATTCATGGACTTTAACTGAGGTGGAAAATAGAGAATTGAATCTCAGACCATGTTGTACACTAAAATGGAAGATGACACTCTGGGTAAATTAATTTCCTCCTGTATTCTTGTCAATGGACCTTGCAATTATTAGAGCCAGATTTGACAACATGGACAACAGGTTTGCACACACTCCATATGCAGTGTGTATGTTTTTCAGTGCCCATGTTAACATGTTAGAGGGTTCACACTGCACACGGATGAGGTCCGGCAATGCGTTCCAGAAGCGGTGCGTATGCAGCAGTGCAGCGATCGTTTCCGCACAGTGTCTATTTTTGCTGTGCTGCACACACTGAATTAAAGTGACAGCGCATTGTTCGCATAAACATATGGATTGACACTTAAAATGTAGTAATTTCACCATAAATGCATATAATTCAACTCAACACATGGCTTTTTGCCCAGGGTAAAGCAAGGAAAACTGCACCTTACCCGAGTTACCTTACATTTAGATAAACAAGGCGACATAATCGTCTCTCCGTGGAAGTGGAAAAAATTAAAGTTCTTTATGACCCGCAGGATTTCTTGTATAAAGATTTAAATGTTGGCTGTTTTTGTCAATTATAAAGTTAATTAAAATTTGTGACTTTAACAAGAGTATGTTTAAACGTTTTGCCACTTGCTTGAGCAACTTAATAGGCTATATATATCTATAGCCTATAGAAGTAATGAATAGAACAACACATTGTTTAAATTTAGTGCATGAATGTCTGTAAAAGATTGCATGACTGTACTGTGTGCAAAGACAATCACAATGCTGAAAAAACATTTTCAGTAACAACTTTTGGATTTAAAATAAAAGTAATGGATAAATGTGTTTGTGGTATACAGCCACGGATCAGTTGCGCACTGCAAACACGTCATGTGAAAGCACAATGAACCCGCGCTGATTCTGCACTGCATAGGTACTGCAATACATACTGCAAATGGAGTATGTGTGAACCTGGCATTATGCAGACCCTCGAAAACTGGGAGGTCATAGTTCCATCCAATAATAAAAAATAAATAAAATAAAGTTATTATTGCATAAATATTGATGATTAGGAGTGTCACAATATAGCAGAAGAGACAATGGTGTTTGAGACAGACTAAAGCGAGAAACTAACTGCACACAAAAAAGTTCTCACTTTTTTGGATTTCGTAAAAAAAGACAGGGTGTTACAAACTCTCACTCTCCCTACACTCTTATTTTAAATGTACCCTATGCTCCTAAGGGAACATGGTGATGGGGGGGGGGATAAGATGTGGGTAGTGGTCAGTGAGTCAGCTCATTTGATTTTGACAGATCCATGGGACATTCAGGACTACACCACATGCATATGCAGCGACTCTACACTGGCAAGGCTTTGGCTGTACCTTGGTCACCAGCAGTACTCCTCTCATCGGGGTCCTCCTCTGATGATGTCATGGGCTGTTTGCCTGAGGGAGGGATTGGACTGGGAACTCTTGGCACCCAGTAAGCAGTGGCCCCTGGAACCATGGGGCTGGAGACGGCTTGACCCTTCAGATACACACAGAGAGAAGGATGGAATAGTGATCTTAGCATCAAGGCCCGTTCACACCAACGACAATAACTTTAAAAACTCAAGCATTTAAAGCCGTATTGTGCCCTTATAACAACTGTTATTGTGCACTGGTATGGACACTAATATAGTTATTGTTATAGGTGTGAACGGTCATAAAACTCCCAACTGTTACTGAAGCAGAACTAGGTGTCTCACTGGTATTGGTGAGAAGGCACTCTCATCAGTCTCCTCAATCTCATAGAAGGTGATACTTCCCTCCATGTCTTGGGATTCCTCTCCTGGCTCAGGAACACAACTCAGACACTCTTTATTCAGAGAGTGCATCTGCCGTCGACTCCTTCTATACATACACAATTTTAACTCACTTTGCTAGCAGTTTAATTAAAGAGGTTTTCGGAGCAAAGGGAAAAAATCCTTACAATATTGAAAATTATGCTACTGGACAAAGTATCCAAAAACTGTACTTGGAAAAAAAAAAAAGAAAAAAAAAGTAAAAGTACTTATAGAAATATTTACTTGAGTAAAAAAAATTATCCCAAGTATCCCAACAAGTATTTGTTGTAAATGTATTATCTGTATGACATGACCTGTGGAATTGCTCACAGACAGCATACATACAGTAGATGTTCAACTAATAAAGATCAAACAATAGGATGCATTTGCTTTCAATTGACTGTAGGTCCACGGTCACTTCATCCAACGCTCTTGATGTTCTTAAATTTCCTTTTACGTCTTAGAGTGAGAAACCGCTTTATGACGATTCATTTGTTCAGTTCCCTGTACGCACTAACTCAAACTAGTGGTAATTCAAATAATAGTAATTTGAAATAATTCAAATAATTGGTACTACTTCAGTACCAAGTCGGTACTGAAATTTAAAAAGATGTGACAATACCAGCATTTGAAAGCAGGCATCTATAAGCAGATCCCTAATATATGAGCTGATAGACGGATCTACTGATAGATGCCTGCTTTCAAACACTCCCATGTGTATCTGTGTAAGCGCTTGGTGAAGAGCGTCAAAGAGGTCTATTTACAACATGTTTTGAAGCGTTGATCATTGACATACAGTATCTGTTGAGCATGTGAATATAACGCCCAATCAGAGGTGTTTAAGAATCCGCTCAACAGAGCTCAAAATGCGTCTCAGTTTGAATTAGGGTTGTCAAAAGTACCGACTTCGGTACCAAGTCAGATATGTGTGTGATTGACTACAATGTTCAATGCTTCAAAAACAAGATATAAATAGACATCTAGGTATCATCACATTTTTAATGTGGTGTCGAAGTCTGTACTTTTGACAACCCTAATTCAAACTGATTCACGAACCAATTTAGACAGTTTTGCTAACTAGTTTGATGAAGTCTTTGAACAGAATCAACTCAAAAAGAGTGATTCATTTGTGAATGGGGCATAGTTCATGCCCCAGGAAGAAAAGGAAAAAAAATAAAATAAAAAATAAATAAAAAAAAAAGAGCGCGCTTGGAATAAGCTACGCATTTCTTAAAATGTATATTGCATTAAAATAATGTAACGAGCGAAACGAAAAATTTACTCAAGTAAATGTAACGGAGTAAATGTACTTTGTTACTACCCACCTCTGGCTATCGAGTCAATGTAGACAATTTTACAAAAAATTAAAATGACAAATACAGTCTGTTCAATATAGTGTACTGACAAGTAAAAAAAGTACTGTGTTTGCATTTAAAATTTAATCTCTAATTTAATTCTCTAAATTTATTCGGGACAATGGACCAAAAATATTAATGACTCATGCACATATGGCCATATACAAATTTGTCCAATAAAACTCAATTATTCGCCAGTCTCCAAAACCTGAAAAATGCTGCCTCCACAGGCAGAATACGGAGGTAAGAAGATTGTGTCATATCCTGTCCACTGAGATTTCGAATCATTTTTTTAAGGCAGCATAGATGTATCCTTAACTGCCTATGATATCGTGTGTGTGCGGGTCCGTGACAGTTGAGCTGAAGAAAAAAATGTGCTGTCTGAAAGTTGCAACTGGCAGTTAATTTGTGTATAAATGCATGTTTTTGCCGTAATTTGCCTTAATTTCTAAATTCTTAAAGAATTTAGCATTGTTGTAATTAAATATTTGCTTGGTTTTTTTCTAATGCGCTTTCCGTTTTGTTGTAGATCATTAAACCGTTATGCTGCCTCAGAAACTGTACAAAATCAGTTTTAGGGGGTACCTTTGAATGCAAATGCTGTCTGAGAAGTCATTGGTTTATTGGGCAGTGAGGCAACAAGTCCGGCAACAGCTGCCTAAGCTTTTAGACCCAGCATTTGATTACGACACGGGTTTCCAATCCTGCTCCTGTAGGGCCACTTTCCTGCAGAGCTAAACTCTGCTGGATATTGGCCCTCCAAAAGCAGGATTGGACACCCTCGGACTACGCAAAAGCTCACACTTCATTGCTTTTCCCAGAAATAAATTGATTTAAAAAAGGAAGAAGCTGGGAGTAAATAATTGTCAAAAAAAAATGTCTTCATTGCTGTTTCCTATGCAACAAGCTGTCAAAAGGTACTATTTACCAAAAAAAAAAAAGTTGCACCCCAATGTCAACAGGAAATGCATGTAAACACATTATCCTAATTTTCATAACCCATTTTTTTTTTTTTAGGAAACTGAAGAAAAACAAGAAAAAAAATATATATATATTCAGTTACACAATAGATTACAATGAAAAAATTATAGCTTCTGTCATCCATTTCTAATTTACATGTTAAAGTGCATGCTTTCCTACCGTGACCTGAAAGAGTAGTTATCAAAACTCTGGTAGCAGCGCTTGCTAGGACTGGGATAATAGGCCATGTCTGGTCCAATAAGATGGTGTCTGTTGAGGAATCGGGTTGAACTTCTGACAAAAACAGATGTGTGGCAAAAGAACCACAAAAAACAGATTCACGCAATGAGTAAGGACAGGACTTATGATACGTACTCTATTGTTAGAACAGGGGTGCCCAATCCTGTTACTGGAGATCTACCTTCCTGCAAAGTTCAGCTCCAACCCTGATCAAACACAACTGAACCAGCTAATTAAGATCTTCAGGAGAACTTGATAATTACAGACAGGTGGGTTGGATCTGAACTCTGCAGGTAAGTAGATCTCCAGGAACAGGATTGGGCACCCCTGGGTTAGAAGACAACAAAAAATAAGGGACCATAAAGAAAAGTGTGTCTAACCTGGGTGGTCCGTACCCACGCGGTGGTCTAGGCGGAGGGTGGGGTCGGTAGTGTTCATAGGCCAGGCCTGCAGGAGGTGGAGCGGGACCGTGCACGCCTGGAGAACGGATAGGATAATTGTTTCCTGGCCCAGGCTGCAGACGGGGAGGTAAGCCAGGCTGAGGACGACTGAAAGACACTGCCATCAACATCTCCTTACCACGAGGCTTCTTGAAGAACCGTCGCCGTCCGCGCAGCTCTGGGTCTTTAAAGAGGAAAACTTTCATAACCCAGAAATATACATTCTGATCTGTTGTCACTACACCAAAACATTACAAATTGAACAAAACCTCATAATTCTCAATCATCACCAGATAAATTAATAATTGGCAAAATATTAAACTACTATAAGTACATCCAACCTTACCTGGATATGTTAGTTTGTATATATTAAATTCAACATTATTCACATACATAGTACACTCAGAGCGATATACTATATAGAAAATCACAACTGCTTTATTGCTTGTATTGTCGCAAAACGTAAACTATCGCACAGCTGTAATCTGAGATTATATATTATATTATATTATATCATATCTTTTGGGACATTAAGATATACTGCCTGGCCAAAAAAAAAGTCACTGTTTGGATTTAAGTAGGCAAATGATTAAGAGTCTATGATGGGATCATTATTGCTGTGATTATTATGTTTCTAGCTATGTTTGGCAACAATTCTTCTAACCCTAATTGATGGAGTATATAGTTTTTCATTTCTTAAACAACCATGTAGAAAGACACATCATGGCCATATTCCAGGATGACAATGTTGTGATGTCATTTCCATCAAGAGGGGCATCATTTTTTGTATCTTGTATTGACAATGCAAGAGTCGAGCACTTTGTAAAGTCTCCTCCAGCGCATCCCAAAGACTTTCAATGAATTTAAGGTCCAATTCATGTGTGAAAATGATTCTTCATGCTCTCTGAACCATTCTTTCACAATTTGAGCCTGATGAATCATTGTCATCCTGGAATATGGCCATGATACATCTTCCTACATGACTGTTTAAGAAATTAAAAGCTCCATCAATCAGGGCAGTTTTTCTCAAACTTTTTCTGCCATTCCCCACTTTGGAGGTAGGGAAGGGTTCCAAGCCCCTCCTGTCCCCAATGCCCCAACAAAATGTTAATAAAAACTAGGCTTTAAGTTTAACTGTTAAAACGTATTAAATTTTATTTTATTAACATCACATTTTAAAAACATCAAATAACAACATTAAAAACTTTCAAATAGAAAAAATAAAAGTGCAATTATATTATCACTCTGTACTATGAAAAGACTTTCAAAAATAAATAAAAAATAATTCAATTGAATAAGGAATTAACCCTTTCATGCATGAGTTTAAAATATTCTAGTGGATATTCTAGTTTTTCTTATTTTAGAACATTTCCCCTTGTTTCCATGGTGACGCTTCATGCTCGTCACGTAACACACCGCAGCTACAATAACACCGTGTGACAGATGTATCGCTTTTTTTTTTTTTTCTTCGTTTCTCCTTTTTTTTTATTCAAAATATTCACAAACTTGCTTGCCATGTCATCAACTATCTGATATTCCAATTCTCAAATACATGTAAGTGAGCGTGTTTTGTCATTTAAAAACCTTAATAAATGATCTTGATCTATAACGCGAGATGGGCGCTGCCATGTTTGTTTGCGCAGCTGCTCAGTCGGATTTACAGCAAGTGAATTCATCAGTTTCTCCCGAAATACACGCAAGTATGTGGCCAGTGATCTGGGAGAAAAATAGAGTAAACTTTATAGTTACTTACACTGTGTGTCTTTGATATGAATAAAACTTACATTTTATTTGAAAACTTAAAGTTACATTTGAATTGTTATTGCTGCTTCCGTAGACATCGTGTGTATTTTACAAGCTCTACATATATTGTTTTACTAGTACTTATGGATTTTTAAATGTCTGAAGCCTAAAATGAACATTATGTTGTTGAAAACACTCCATAGTTGTGATAAATGACAAGCGCTGCTGAGCGTGTCCGTCTCTGGCTGCCGCCAGCCAAAGCACAAAAGCACAGTTTGAATCTGGCAGTTAAGCGACATCACTGAACTTTCTAAATCCCATATGTGGGACCGTACTCTCAGGGGCACGGAAATAAAAATCCCATATGTGGGGACATACCGCTCAAAAGGTTAATAGAGATAGGCACAAAAATGACCAAATTTCCACCTGTTTGTCACGCCCCACTTGTCATGTCTCCATTCCCCACCAGTGGGGCGCGCCCCACACTTTGAGAAACACTGAATTAGGGTTAGAAGAACTGTTGCCAAACATATAACAAGCTTCTTCCTGGGTCAGTGACGTCATTAATCCTAAAATTTACATAAACCCTGCCCCGGAGGACACGCTACAATGGGGGTGAGGCCATGTTGGGCTGCTTTAGAGAAGAGTAAGAGTTGTTGTAGAGTGTTGAAGTAGAGTGTTGTTACCATGCCGTCAATTTACGCTGGACTGCTTCAATTCAGCACTGGATTTGCAAAAAAGATTAACATGACGGCACATGCTAGTCGATGAGTTGAATCAACTCCACAGCAACTACATGAATTTATCCACTAACCATTCAAAAACGTCCAGTCGCATTCTAAAAGTTGTAACTTCTTCCTGAGTCTCTCCATCAGTGTCCGACTCCGGTTTGAACAATGTAAGGCTGAACACCGTTACTGACGATCGTCATTTTGGCGGAGTGAGACTATCCAGCTTTGTTGCTGTTAAGTGCAAGCTGTTAAAGCTCCGCCCTCTTTCGGAAAGCGGGCCGGGAGCAGCAGTTCATTTGCATTTAAAGGGACACACAAAAACGGCGTGTTTTTGCTCAAACCCAAATAGGGGCAAATTTGACAAGTTACAATAAATGATCGGTAGGGTATTTTGAGCTGAAACTAAGACATTCTGGGAACACCAGAGACTTGTATTACATCTTGTGAAAGGGGCATTATAGGTCCCCTTTAAATAAGCTGTGATCATTTATTATTTTGAGTATAATAATATCTGTATCATAGGTCCCCATTATAGGTCCCCGTTAAGCATCTGCCCATTTAAATTCAAACAATTTTCTCTTTTTTTTTTTTTATCCAGGCAGAAAATAAATATTAACACAATTTTCAGTAAAAGCTGCTTTAAAACAATGTGTATAATAATAATAATAATAATAATAATAAAAAAAAGTTACTTAGCTTGTTCTGTTCATGTGCCCTACTGATAACTCAATAATACACCAATATATTGCCAATGCCAATATTTGGCCATTTTGTCTGATATAAAATGTATAAATAAAATACGTTATTTAAAAAAAGTATAATTATATGTAGTTCATTGCATATTCACATAAATGTTTAAGTTTTTGGTAAGTTCTGTAAATTGACATTTTTATTTACATACACATTTAATGTTCAAATGCTCAAAATAAGAAATCATTAACTAAATGGTAAAACTCAAGGACTGTACACACCAACACAAATTAAGTTGGAAAAAGGCAGACCTAGCTCTCCAGTGTACTGCTCTGGATGGTTGTAGGAGTTTCCCTTTCTGCTTGGTGTGATGTTCCAGGCTGGCACAGGGTTCACTGGCTTCAGATTACTCAAGGAAACCAGGTGCCTAGAGGAGTTAAAGAGGATGTTTAGAGATTCTCAGGGACATTTGCCTGTGAGAAAGTACAGATGGACACAGCTTACTTTTCTGCGAGCTCCTCAATGAACACGGTCACTGCAGTAGTGTGACTCCCTACTTCTTGAATGAAAGCATTGTAGAACTTCCCTTTTGGATCCAAGCGGACCTGGGTGAAAAAAAAAAATTTGATGGGGGTTGGAGGGAAATGAATTATTGAAAAATTACTATTGTAACAGGGTTTGTTATCAAATGAGGAATGATTAAAGAAGAACGGAACTCCAATTTGCAATAATGTTAACCTTCTGAATCAGGTTTCAGTGTTTTGTCCCACCTGACACTTATCTCCTAAAAAGTATTGTCTGCCAGCAAACACCATGTAATCAGTCTTCTGTAGCTCTATAACACAGGATTATCACAAACGACATAAAAATAAAATTATGCACATATTAAAAACAGAAGAAAAAAAAGAATACATTTCTGAACATACTGCATGTAAGAGATGGCATAAATTGGCTTCGTAAAACCACCTGTTCTGCTCATAAGTTATGTTTAATTTGCATGTCATATTCTCAAGGATATTTGGGATAAATCATAAAACATGAATATCCAGGTCATATTTAATAAATATAGTTATTATTAATTATACATTTTCATGAAGCCCATTAAGCACAATCTATCTCCCACCAAGAAGAAAAAGAAAAAAGTAGCATGAGTCACATTCAGTAAAACACAATACTATGATGTTTAAATACTTCACACAAGAGTATCAATTCCTTCATTTATTTTATTTATTTATTTATATTTTACAGCAGCACTTTCTAGTGAATGATGGTTTAACATGTGAATCAGTACTAATTTAGTGTAAGAATCATTTATGCTCTTAAAATTTAACCGAAGTGAAGTAAACTGACCTTTGCGGCTGTCTTGCCACACATCAAACTCTACGTTGCGGTACAGCTCTGGCTCTAAGGCCTTTAGTACCTTGTATGGCAGAACAAGTTTTCCAGACCCTTCAGTGGCCTGGAGCAGAGAATTTGTGTCAAATACTATGAAGGTTTAACATCTTAATCTTTTAAATTATGGTCTTAGCCACCTTTTGGTCCTCAGCTCCAGCTCTAGGTTTGTCTTCTGAGCGGCAGTGAACACTCGTCTCCCATTCTTCTCTGAAACAACAAAGTCAAAGACATGCAAAGTATATAAAGTACATAAACTGGCTTTTTGCCACTAGAAAAATCCACTTTGAATTGTTTTTCTAACTGCACAAGTACAGTCAACTGAAAAAGAGTGCAATTTCATGTTGTTTAAAAAAAAGTTTAAACTGCTCTTTCCTATAAAATGAAAGTATATATTGACCAGCAGTGTTGGAGAAGCTACTTGCTACCACCTGTAACTTAAGCTACTCTACCGTCAAACTACTCTTTTTTTAAAAAGTGAAAAATAAATTAATAATACAGTGGAAACAGAAATACTGTGATATATTACAATTTAAAATAAGTTTTCTATTTTTATATTTAAAATGTAATTTATTTCTGTGATGACAAAGCTGAATTTTCTGCATTTTTCAGGATTCTTTGAATACAAAATTCAATAAACAGCGTTTATTTAAAATACATTTTTGTAAGAAGGTAAACATGTCATTACTGCCATTAATACGCATTAGATCAATCAAAAGTATTCATTTCCTTGAAAAAATTTTTTTTTTAATTGCTCTGAAATATAATCACACAAGCTGTATGAACTACTTCTGTAGGTGTTTTTTTGGCATTTTTTGAGCTTGTCATCCCCAGTCCCCATTCACTTTAATTGTATAGTAAAGAGCAGCTCAGGCATTCTACTAAATATCTCCTTTTTGTGTTTCACATGGGTCTGAACATTATGTGGATAAATTACAGAATTTCATCCAATTTTTGGGTGTACCATTTCTTTACAATCTATACACAAGGTGTATGTTCCATCAACATTTTTCCATGACGAAACAACACTTTGTATTTGAGAGATATCAGAAAGAAAAATATAGGCCATTTTCAAAATCACCCCCCTTACCTTCATTCACTAATCCCTACATTAGTCCACTTAAAGGACTGAATGAAAACGAGTGAATGAATTTGAACCAAAGAGCTGCAGCTTTTGTATAGCTTGTGCTTGCCGTTTAATAATCATTTGAAACTTAGAAAACTGGCAGCTACAGTAGTAATGAAAAGGTTTAGTCATGGAAATTATGCATAAGCCCTAATTAAAACAATGTAATAATGAATTAAAAAGGAATTTATGCCTGTTAAGATATTACACTGTACCCCTAGATGACCAGCGGTTTGGAAAATGGATGGATGGGTGATTTAGCTGAGGGCGCCATCTTCTGGCGAGATGCAGAAATTCTTTCAGAGTGACCCTCGCAGTGCATTATGGGTGTTCGTTAGCTGTTGAGTGTACAACGGTTGTCATTGCGGTGCATTATGGGATTGAACGAGTGCACTCGATAACGTCCGCTATGGTTTTGGACAATACAAATGGCTGTTCCCTCAAATAGTGCCCTATTTACAGGGCAATTTCAAACACAGCCAGAGAGAAAGATAGACAGAGACAGCCTTAAAGTGTGCTACGAAAGTGTCAGAAAACAAGAGAAGACCTCTGAGGGCGGTCTTCTGGCGTATCGTAGCCAGCATCCTCACTGCACATAGACTGGCTGTTTCTGTATCGTCGCCCCCCTCCTTTGAATCCCTCCAGCGCCATCTGCAGCTCTTCTTCCTCAACTCCCAGAACACGAGAGTATAACAGTTCATACAACAAGGCTGAAAAAATGAAAATGCCACATACAATTCCACTTTTGTGGTAAAATTACAATCCAATCCAACAATCCAGAGCAAAATGTTCACCATTTGCTCATTATGGTTCATGATGTATTACACAAGGGATCTTGTCTTGATGAACTGCTAACTCACCCTGACATACTGCAGCATCCATTGGATAGTTCTTGGGGTAAACAATGTCATAGTGGCCATTGTTTGAGCAGCACAGCAAAATCTGTGGGGCGGAATTCAAGATGATAAATGTGCTGGGAACCATAATGAATGCTGCAGAAATTACGCAGTACTTTGTCAACAAAGCAATGCTTAATCAGAAAAAAACAAAACAAAAAATTTGTCATCTTATTTCTTCACATTTCAAAGGAACCCCATCTGGTGGATGGAAACAGAACAGAAGAATCTGTGTGAATGCTGCCAACCAAAATTATCTCAGCCTCAATCATTCCACCCTGTGATACAGACTATACACTAAGGCCCCGTTTACACTAGAGCGTTTTTGATTTAAAGGGGACATCGGATGCCAATTTTCCACAAGTTAGTATGATTCTTTAGGGTCTTCATGAAAAGTCTATAACATACTTTGATTAAAATTTCTTAATGGTTATATAAAAACCACCCTTTTTACCTTGTCAAAAACAGCCCTCTTCACAGCGAGCAGTTTCGGTGCATGTCCCTTTAAATGATAATGAGCTACTGTTCACCCCACCCCTATCTTCCGTGGGCACGCTCTAAACACTATTTGGCAGGTATTGCACTGAACTCACCATTCTTATTTATGCAGTTATAAATGCTCAAAAATGATTAAAATACATTTGAAAATTACTTGTTAGTCATTAACTAAACCTTTATAAACCTTATTGTAGTGTTACCATGTTATTGTTACATAAAATGTACACAGTTTGTAAAAAGACAATCACCTTAATGAATTGTTCATTATAAACGTGCAGTTATGAATTACAGTGAGAAGGTTCTAAATAGAAATGAGAACATGTTTGTTCAACTGTATTATTTTGATAATGAACAAGCTGCGATGTCACATTTGCAGTGCTTTGTTGTGTGTGCGCGAGGCGCCGGCGCGATCAAACAGCAGTCTTTGCAAGGGATCGTCATGGCAACGGTTTGTGGCCAGGTCAGAGTTTGTTGTCATTTGCTGGAAAATCATACCACACTGCTCAGACATTCCCCGACCCAACAAATACCGATTAAACATGTTCAGCCGGGTGAAAACAACTCCGACCAACGCGACAGGGGTATCACACTAGCTGCGTCCTGATCCAACAAACTCCAACAGACGTGTTTGTTGGCGTATATCTGTGCGGTGTGAACTGGCCTTTAACTTTAGCCGCATTCGTCGTGGAACTATCACACTAGCACATTATTAGGAAAGGCAATTTGCAAAGATTCATAAAAATAATTTAAAAAAAAAAAACGTAACGTTACTCAAGTCTTCTGGAGGTACTGATCCATCCTTCAGAAACTTTTTAGCGCAGACATAAACGGATATAGGTAGATCCGGGGGTGCATTCCCTTCAAAAAACTTAATCCACTGCGTCTTCAGCGTCTCAGATGTCGAGAGTAAAGGACGACTGCTATGTTCATCCTTATATCCAATAACAAAACGCTTCAGTTGCTTTGGAGACATTCTTGTCTACACCTGCGCGGCGTCGAAACATGGCGGACTGTCTGTTTACAGCTCACTCAGGGCGGGTCTATGCTAAAACGGCCCTCAAGTCCGTCAAGAGTCGTGGGAGGGGCCTGTTCAAATTTACGTCACTTTGCCAAGAATCTGTGAACGGCTTGATCTGACAAAGTGCTTATGATTTGTGGGGATTAAAAAAAAAAAAGCACTGGGTGGATTTGTATCATTATAGGGTGGTTGTGTAGACACTAAGGATGGGCGATACCACTTATTTTGTTTTCGATTAGATACCGATACTTTGAAGTGAAGTGAAGTGAAGTGACATGTGGCCAAGTATGGTGACCCATACTCGGAATTTGTGCTCTGCATTTAACCCATCCAAGTGCGCACACACACAGCAGTGAACACACACACCCTGA
>RJVU01059915.1:6189885-6217370 GCA_003731715.1 Anabarilius grahami
AAAAAAAAAAAACGTAACGTTACTCAAGTCTTCTGGAGGTACTGATCCATCCTTCAGAAACTTTCAGATGTCGAGAGTAAAGGACGACTGCTATGTTCATTCTTATATCCAATAACAAAACGCTTCAGTTACTTTGGAGACATTCTTGTCTACACCTGCGCGGCGTCGAAACATGGCGGACTGTCTGTTTACAGCTCACTCAGGGCGGGTCTATGCTAAAACGGCCCTCAAGTCCGTCAAGAGTCGTGGGAGGGGCCTGTTCAAATTTACGTCACTTTGCCAAGAATCTGTGAACGGCTTGATCTGACAAAGTGCTTATGATTTGTGGGGATTAAAAAAAAAAAAGCACTGGGTGGATTTGTATCATTATAGGGTGGTTGTGTAGACACTAAGGATGGGTGATACCACTTATTTTGTTTTCGATTAGATACCGATACTTTGAAGGCCAATATCGCCGATATCGATACCGATACCTTTAATATGAACTTACAGATTTTAACATTTATTCAATTATTGAATTACTAAGAGTAAAATGGGTTATGATATCCACTTAACATTATATTTGAAAGGCATTTTAACATTCAATATGCCTTAATTGCAATTAGATTATATTTTTGTTTACACATGGTTAAAATGTTTACTTGGTAAACCATGGAAAATCTACAAATAAGCCTACTATATGCCTAGCTGAACTATGGTCACTGTAGGAATGGTTCGTTTTTATAAGAGACTGCCAGTGACAGGCTGTTGCACCCATAAAATTAAACATTTGTATTCTGACAGAACATCAATATGAACTTTTAACGTTCAATTTAAATAAATGTAATTGCACAAACTATGTAGGCTACCATTTCATTTTGTTTATTGTGAAAATAATAATAATAATAAAAATAATAATGTTTTTGGGTCTTCTGTTAAGCATTGTTCTGGGCTGCATTTCCCAAAAGCATCACGATACTAAACGCAGCCCTGTTTGAATGTAGTGTCGGCAGTGAGCGAACACTCTGTGATTGATTGGTTCTGACTTGCAGCATTTGCATGTTCAGATGAGCAGGAAAATAGTTCTACTACAAATTATTCGCCAACATAGGTTATTTGTCCAATTCAATGCATATTGTATGCATTAAATTTGTTAAACAAAATAACTGGTAGAAAACAAAAAACAAAAAAAAAACACCCTTATTGATATTTTAATTTATCGATACTTTCAATACTCAACGTTAGTATCGATACTTCATATCGATATGCCCATCCCAAGTAGACACACTGCCAACACACATTTATGTCCAAACACCATGTAAAAGTGAATTTTGCATCCGATGTCCCCTTTAAAACAGCATTTTAAAATGAAAAAGATCCTCGTCTACACTGGCGTTTCCACAGCGTTTCAGAAACGAACTCCGTCTACGCTACTTGACCGTTCAAACACACCAAGCATGCGCACACAAGTGTAAACAGTTGCCTCGTGCATGTAGGCAGCTGCAGTATTAACAAAAAAAATGCTGAGTTTAACTGCACAATGGCTGCTAAAAATGACTGATTACAAAGATTGCAGTTCAGTCTTCATGTTATTGTTTACACGGTCGTCAAGGATACGCAGAGCGAACGTGGGCGGCCATGCCATCGTTTTCAAAAGTCTCCATTTTGGTCCGTTAACACTGAAATGCAACCCAGCGTTTTCAAACAAAAATAGGGTCTGCAACATTTTCAAAAGTTTTTGAGGGTCAAAAAAGCCGGAGTAGTGTAAAAGACAGGCGTAACCGTAGCAAAATGTATGCATTTTAAAATTAAAATGCACTAATGTAAACAGGGCCTAAAATATCTCAAATAAAATATCTTTTTTTTTAATCTGTCATTGGATGGTCACTATGTAATTTCTGGAGTCAGGGGTCTAGCTTCCGAGGCTGAATTAGAACTCAACTTGAATTAGAACTCAATGTGAACTTGCCCTGCGTGCCAATGTCTATACTATCCATCCTAAATAGTATGTGAGATTACAATAAGTGTGTCCCAAAGCATAGTATGATGAAAAGAGTAAGCCACAAGTCCCCGGATGGTCTACTATTTCGGGTAGATTTTCGAAGAGTGGATCCGTGCAAACTATAAAGGCTAATATTGCCCACAACCCATTGCGCGTTGGAAGAGGATTCGGTTCAGAACTACAAACACGAGTAAAAAGTATTAAAAACTACAAAACATGGCAGATATGCACAACCGACGGCGAGAGGTTTAGATAAAGGTTTGAGTGATTCATATATTTAATGTTTCCAGTGTTATATTTCTTTTGCAATAACAATGTGGACTTTAACAAAGATCTGTTTGGCCATTACCTTTTAAATGCATCATGTATTAATATGAGTCTCCGCATGAAAGACCTGTGACTGCAGATCAACGTGCAACTGCATTTCCCTCTGATATGGAAATTAAATTAACTGTGGTGGATTTTAACTGTGACAATATGATTGACAGGCCAGTTTATGGTGACAGGATGCGACAGAGCAACCGTTAAAGATACAATTTTATGACATGATAGTATGTCCCAAAGCTTGTCTACTCTTTTGCTATACACTCAAAAGTATGTACTTTTTCTTAAAAAAATAGTACATACTTTTTAGGGCATATAAGCAAGTGAATTGGCATGCCACATAAGAGTTTACACTTTCCTCACCTTAGGCAAATTGTCTTCCTCTGCAATCTCAGTTGGCGGCTTACCTGGATACCTGTAAATGACAAAGCACCGCCTGCGCCGAAGACCACTCGCATGAGAATTTGGGCCCAAAATCACAATTTTAAATTAAATTACATTTGAACTGATTCAAACAGGTATAGTTCAGATAAATCACAAAATATAAAGGAATAGTTTACCTAATTGTATTCTTGGGCCATTTTATGTTTTTTTTTCCATTGAACACAAAAAGTGAATTTAAGAACGTCCTTTTTTCAATATAAGGAGAGAAAATGAGGACTGGGACTGTAAAGCTTCAAAATCATGAAATACATCTCTTAAAAGCTGTCCACACAACTTACTTAGTTCACCCAAAAATGAAAATAATGTCATTAATTACTCACCCTCATGTCATTCCACACCCGTAAGACCTTCATTCATCTTCGGAACACAAATTAAGATATTTTTGTTGAAATCCTATGGCTCAGTGTGGCCTCCATAGCCAGCAATGACATTTCCTCTCTCAAGATCCATTAATGTACTAAAAACATATTTAAATCAGTTCATGCGAGTACAGTGGTTCAATATTAATATTATAAAGTGACGAGAATATTTTTGGTGCGCCAAAAAAATCCAAAATAATGACTTATATAGTGATGGCCGATTTAAAAACACTGCTTCATGAAGCTTCGGAGCGTTATGAATCTTTGTGTCGAATAATGATTCGGATCGCATGTCAAACCGCCAAACTGTGGAAATCACGTGACTTTGGCGCTCCGAACCACTGATTCAACACAAAAGATTCATAACACTCCGAAGCTTAATGAAGCAGTGTTTTGAAACCACTGTACTCACATGAACTGATTTAAATATGTTTTTAGTACATTAATGGATCTTGAGAGAGGAAATGTCATTGCTGGCTATGCAGGCCTCACTGAGCCATCGGATTTCAACAAAAATCTCTTAAGACCTTGCGTTCCGAAGATGAACGAAGGTCTTACGGGTGTGGAACGACATGAGGGTGAGTAATGACATTATTTTCATTTTTGGGTGAACTAACCCTTTAAGCACTTTATTCCACATCTTCTAAAGTCGTATGATAGATTTGTGTGAGAAACAATCAAAAACAAATCATTTTTCACTAAAAATATTAATTGTAGTGCAACTGATTTGGGCAATGATGCACTTTTTGTAGTCCACTGTAGATTTTTGGTGGATGGGAAGATTAACAGTTTAACAATTTTGGTCCGTTCATCACATGACTATCTCATGGACTACTTTTATGACCTATTTGTCGTTTTGGGGCCTCTTAGCATATCAAAGCGAGAAGCCAGAATATCCTTCAGAAATGTATCTTTTATGTTCCACAGAAGAAAAAGACTGTGTTTGAAATGACATGAAAGTGAGTAAATGACCCTTTCCTTTTTGGGTGAACTATTCCTTTTAAAAAAAGTTCATCAAAGAGAATACAGAAAGTAACTAAAAGTGTTTCACAAAAAGGTTCTGGATTAAAGAGAGAGATACAAAGCATACCTGTACACTAAAGACAGTGCTTTTATTTCCACTTGTCCTGTGGTTTCCTGTGAAATATGGGATATTACAAGACAGTACATTACATATACGTTTCAGATATTTTGGTTTCTGACACAGTAAACAACTGCACAATCATTAAACTACAAAAATAAAAAAAATAATATGCAATGTTAATATTTTGTGAAGGATGAAAGACCCTAAATGCAAACCGTGGGATCTTCCAAGCGTTCCAAATACTTCTCAAACGATCCTTGAACAAACTGAAACACATGTTAACACAATAAGACAACATGTTATACATGTTTAAATGTACTGACAGTTTGTACAAAGGTTTTGTTGATGTAGTCAATTAACTCACAGGTTCAAAGTTACATCTGTTTGCCCTCATGAAGTTGACACACCGCTTTCTTATTCTATGATGGTAATTCTGGGTGTAGTAAAGCTTATAACAAAATAAAATCATCAGTTCATAAGCATATGGTCAGGTAACCAACGTAATTGGAGAGGTGAACTCATACATGTTTAGCGACTCATTTTAACAGCTATGCCACAGCATACACGGTTTTTAAGAATTCATACTTTCACAACTTGAATATGACACAAAAAATGTACAGTTTAAGCTTATTTTAAGGTATATTTATGTAAATTACCTGCTCAGAAACAGCTCGAAACAGACAGGACGCGTCTCTCGCCATCATTTTTCGGTAGAGCCCGATGCTGGCCAGATACTCGTCCATGTTTACAAAATACTTCTTCAAGGGTTTCTGCATCTTGAAGAAATCATAAATAAAAAACAATACATATACAGATATTCACGGCTTTCCGACTAAAAACGAAAAAACAGTGAAGGGCGAAAGTTTCCTTTCGGCTTGAGAATGAAACAGGTGCTGCAAATGAAGCCTGATTACAGCGCATCACTGTCATGTGGCTCGACGTTAGATTTAAAAACTATGATGTACAATCTGGAGTGATGATTTCTATGACACCAATACCGCAGAGGTTTTAACTAACAGTTAAAATAGCAATGGGGATGTCTGTTGACCCTCGCTAGGCCCCAAAATAATATGATTCATACACAGTCTAAATCATTTCAGTGGAGTTTGGTGTCACTCCCTCAGCATTCAACAGGTAGGTGCTCTGCTCATTAGTTTCAATTAAAGGGGCTTTAGGCTTTACAACACAACAAAACCCAACAAAATATAATTCAAAAAAATGAAAATCACTTAAACATAAGCTATAATGTCAGATAAGAAAAGGGTTGGCTTGTTGTGTTTAAAGGTAATGTTACACGGTTACATACATGTAAAGCAATTAGCATTGAAATATTTTACTCACAAAAATGACCCTAACCGACCAAAAAAAACTAGCCAACGTTAAACAAACGTTTCATCAAACAAACGTAGCCTTATTTTATTCATTAGTATGAAAATTTGTTTTCGCCACGGAATAATAATAAAAATAATAATAAATAGGTAGACTACTTACGACTTTTTCCTCTCAATTCTGAGAGAAAACGTCACAATTGCTTGTTTATATCTTTAAATTCTGGCCATTTTCCTAAAAGTTGTGAGAACTCGCAATTCAGAGTTAAAGTACGAAATGCAAGATTAAAAAAAAGTTCGAATTACATTTATTTGTTTGTCTATCTGTCTGTGAAACGCTTCCATACATTTGCGATTTACATAGACTAGGGGTGAAACGGTTACTGGTTTGACGATAAACCATGCTAAAATCTTTTCATATTTCAATTATCATTAGTATTGCTAATATTTGAAAGACTCACGGAAGGCCTAAATACTGTCCAGCAAAGCTAGCAACAGTCTCACAGGCGTTTGAGTGCTGAGGGAAATTGTATTAGTGAATGTGTGAATGAATTCATTATAATCATGTATTCTCTGAAGAACGACTGTCTTCAGAAAAGTTTTGAGTTTCCTTTCTTTTCATCCAAACATCGTTTAATGCCTAATAAACTAGTGTACAACCGTTACTATGGAAACTATATTTCTGCTTTTCCGTAAGCAACACCTACTTTCAGAGAGTGGATTTATTTATTTAGAATGTACAAGATATAAGATCAGGCAGAGAGGGGTAAAAAAAACTATATTAATATAAAAATAAAAAAATTACTAAATATATAAAAACATATTTAGGCCTATATTAATAATATAACTATATATTAATATTGATGAAACTAAACTATTAAAAATGTTATTTATAACACCATATCACTTACAAAGTGCTTCTTTATGGAACCTTATAAAAAGGGTTCTATTTAGCACAAACAAAGGGTTCTGTTATTGTTACAAGCTGAATTTGATACTGTTTAGAACCATTTTTCTTTAGAGCAGAGTTCTTTTCCTGAACCTTTGATCACATTTGATATGTTCTCTTATTGATTAGTTTAGTCAATGTTATTATAGTGTCTTTTGTTATGCCAATGCTGTGCAGGAAAGACACAGTCAAAAATAGTTGTTTTAAACTATTCTACAGATCGCGTTTAGGCTATAGTTAAATGAATTGGTTTAAGATGAAAGGTGCTCAGGTAGGTGCTCAGGTAGAGCGCCTACCTGTTGAATGCTGATGTAAATTTGCACATCTTTTAAAGGACTATTACACTAATAGTCCTTTAAAATATGTGCAAATTTACGTGAAACGTTCTCCCACTCTTATGAGGTAAAAGAGCAAAAAGCATGAAACTGAAGCCCCTCTGAAGGGTGTTCCCGTGCCCTGGAGAAATTGACATTTGTGCTTTTTTCAGTTGCTTGAAAACATATTAATGGCTAATTACACTATTCAGCACAAACAGGGCTACAATAATATGTGAGCAGCATGTATGTACAGTGCTCAGCATAAATGAGTTTTGAAAAGTAACATTTTAAACAATATCTCAATGAACACAAAAACAATTTCCAAAATGTTGACAAGACTAATTTAGTTTAATATAACATCTGTTTAACTTATAACATGAAAGTAAGGTTAATAATATAACTTAATTACACATTTTTCAGTTTTACTCAAATTAGGGTGATGCAAAGATGTGTATACCGCACAACAAAAACTACTACATCTAGTACTTTGTATGGCCTCTATGATTTTTAATGACAGCACCAAGTCTTCTAGGCATGGAATGAACAAGTTGGCGACATTTTGCAACATCTATCTTTTTAAATTCTTCAAGAATGACCTCTTTTAGAGACTGGATGCTGGATGGAGACTGATGCTCAACTTGTCTCTTCAGAATTCCCCATAGGTGTTCGATTGGGTTCAGATCAGGAGCCACTGAATCACTTTCAGCCTGTTCTTCTTCAGAAATCCAACAATGGCCTTAGATGTGTGTTTAGGATCATTGTCATGTTGGAAAAGTGCACGACGACCAAGGGCATTAAGTGATGGTAGCATCTTCTCTTTCAGTATAGAGCAGTACATCTGTGAATTCATGATGCCATCAATGAAATGCAGCTCCCCGAAACCAGCAGCACTCATGCAGCCCCACATAAGGACTCTGTCACCACCATGATTCACTGTAGGCACCATGCATTTCTCTTTGTATTCCTCACCTTTGTGACACCATGCAGTTTTGAAGCCATCAGTTCCAAAAACATTTATCTTGGTCTCATCACTACAGAGTATAGAGTCCCAGTATTCTTCATCTTTGTCAGCATGGGCCCTGGCAAACTCTAGGCGGTCTTTTTTGTGCCTGGGCTTTAGGAAAGGCTTCTTTCGTGGTCGGCACCCATGCATGCCATTCCTCTGCAATGTACGCGTATTGTGTCACGGGAAATAGTCACCCCAGTTTGGCTTTCTACTTCTTTAGATAACTGCAGTTGAACTTGCATGCCGATTTTCTTCAACCCTTCTCATCAGAAGACGCTCCTGTCGAGGTGTTAACTTCCGTTGATGACCTGGACGTCTCTGTGAGATGGTTGCAGTTCAATCTTTTTCAAATTTTTGTACCACTTTTGCTACAGTATTCTGACTGATAAGTAAAGCTTTGCTGATCTTCTTGTAGCCTTCACCTTTCTGGTGTAAAAAAAATATTTTCTTTCTCAGGTCTTGTGACATTTCTCTTCCATGTGGTGCGATTGTTGACAGCATGAAATGGGAAGGGGTTTTAACACCCTTGTATAGTCAACTGTCTGCTGGACACCTGTGTAATGAATAATTAGACTCACCTGTGGTTGAATTCTTGTTAAATTAGACATTTGTAGTCTAAAATTTAGCTTTGCTCCAGAGACTTT
Organism: Anabarilius grahami; assembly: GCA_003731715.1. NCBI lineage: Eukaryota > Metazoa > Chordata > Actinopteri > Cypriniformes > Xenocyprididae > Anabarilius > Anabarilius grahami. The sequence continues at coordinate 6,198,322 of RJVU01059915.1, forward strand.
CAGTGGGGTGTACTCATTTTTGCATCACCCTAATTTGAGTAAAACTGAAAATTTTGTTCTCTAAGTTATATTATTAACCTCACTTTCATGTTATAAGTTAAACAGATGTTATATAAAACTTAGTCTTGTCAACATTTATTTTTTTTTTGTTCATTGAGATATTGTTTAAAATGTTACTTTTCAAAGGGGGTGTACTCATTTATGCTGAGCACTGTACATTGAATTTTTGAGAAAATAACTTGCATGTTTTTTGAAAAAACAAAAATTAAGTCATTGAAATAAGACCATATACTAAACATAATAAACATTTGTTGCAGCATGAGTTCTTCAGCCCAGTATAGATCTACTACGTGGACATCAGATTTCGTTGTGGAAATGTGATCACAAATTGTGGATTTACTTAGCTGTTCCTGTTGACTTCACATTGGATTTACTTCACTGTTCCTGTTGGATTGTTTGTTGCTGAGATATCACATGAGTCGACACTGGATTTAAAGGTATTGTTGCAACAACAGCTGTTTAATGGCCATTGACTCTGTGCGCACTCAAACATATGCGTCAATCCAATGCATTGGTCGCCAAAAGGTTAAACATTTATTCTTTGTACTGCATGTTTGAGTACTGTTTGTAATATGGATGAACAGTGTTTGGCCGTGGAGAAAACCGCTGTGACAAATTAACGACTTTGTAATGAAAACGAGCCTGAAGGGCAAAAAAGGCCAATTAAACTCTCAGCTTTGGTGGAAAGACATTACAAAATGCACACAAAATGATCAAGACTGTTAAAAGGTTGATGCAAGATAACAAAGAATATGAGTCTGAGGTACTAACCCAAACTTCAATGAGTTGCATCTAGGCTAAGGAAGACGCCACTGCATTAAATACAAAACATGCAATTGAAACAGCAGGAGGAATTGAGAAAAAAATGGAACAACTGGAATTAGATGCTGAGACTGCAGCATCTACTGCAAAAATAGCTGTTCTGAGTACAATCGATGGTCATAGCAAATGTTCATGTACTAGCAGTTCACATTCTGAAGGAAAAAGATTAACAAAAGCTCGGATTTCGAAGGTTGTGACAGAAAATGTAGTTCTTGATTCATTAAAACCAAATGTGTTAAATCCACAAGCTACTGAAAATGTGCCAATGAGTCAAATATCAATGGATACAGCTGGAGTTATCATCAGCGTTCCATCACAATCAGCTGGTGCTTCCTGTAACATCACAACATGATCAACATTAATACAGCCTAAAGGAGTATTGAACATTCAGGAAAGCGGTACTTGCCAACAACAAGACTCCTGTTCTTTTGCTCAACATTCCAGAGGTGATATGGCAACATCTCAAGCTGCAAATCAAACTGCCTTCCATCTCAAGGTGGTTCTTCCGTTAGTAAGTTAACACTTTCTTTAGGATTATCGGTTGTCGCTCGTACGCTATTTTGGTGGAGGTGGTCTTAGAAAGGGCTGCCTTTTCCATACTTGCGCTTTGAAGTGACTTAGTTGTTTGGTGTGCTGGCTAATGTGGTTTAGAAATCTGGTTGAGTATATGTGGCTGTAGAATGTTTTACCTTCTGATGCTCGTTGTGGGTTTTTATATGCTGTGGCGACCAGGGCGGGCGAGAGCCGTGAGGGAACGGCGCGAGGCGCACCACTTGTCACCACGATAGTAACGCTCCAAAAACCCACATTAACAGAAACTCTTCTAAATTAGCATAACAAAACATTAATCACTAAATCTCCCTTACCATTAATCTTGCACAAAATAACATTATATAACACTTTATTTTAGCATTTACTCTCCCTTTCAGAGTGCCATGGGCAAAGTATGCTGGGAAATAGAAATCCCAGCCCAGTTTCAGTTAAAAAGTCTAAATTAAAAGAAATTAGATCATACAACTCAAAACAATGAAAGAGTTCAGTTTAATTGAAATATGTCAGTGCTGTGAAAGAAAGTTCTAAATACCCATAACAGTAAATTTAACTGAACTAATTTGTTCAATTTAAGTTTGTCCTACTCAAAACAATTAAGTATTTTGAGCGTTAGGGTTTACAGTGCTGTAGTCATACCAATAAGCAGCTAGTTTATTCCGTCTTAAATCTAGAGGGGTTTCGTTACATTCCACCAATAGTGCATTACTTGGAGTAGTTTTCATTGCTCCTATACTAATTCTTAATGCTCTATGTTGCATTCTGTCTAATTTCTCTAAAAAGAATTTGGCCGCAGGTCCATATATCTTGCATCCATAATCTAACGTTGATCTCATCAGTGCTCTATATATACTTAAGAGCTTCCCTTTCTGCTCCCCATTCCATGCCAGATATACATCTCATAAGATTTATAACTTTTTTACACTCTTTGTTTCAATATTTTCAATATTCTTCCTCCATGAATATTTTTTTGTCCAACCGTAATCCCAAATATTTAAATTCTTCAACTTTTTCTATATTTTCATTATATAATGCCAATCTTGTTTCATAATTTAATTTCTTTTTGTGAATAACATATAACATGATTTTGTTTGTGAAATTTTAAAACCCTATTTATAAGACAATTTTTCAACTTTTCCTGAATTTTGTTATTAACATACTTAACATTTTTACCTCTTTTCCAAATTACACCATCAGCATAAAGGGCTGATTGAATCCCTGACCCTACATCGCTAAACATATCATTAATCATAATATTAAATAGAATAGGACTGACCACACTACCTTGAGGAACTTCATTATTAATATTAAACATGTCAGAAAATTCAGATCCTACTTTTACCATTATCGAACAATTTGTTAAAAAGCTCTTTACCCAATTAAAAAGTCTTCCACTTATTCCTAGATTATTAATTTTAATTAATAACCCTTCTCTCCACATATTAACTATCCCTTTTTGTTCTAGAAATTGTCAATCTTTGAACTATCATTTTCTCCATCCATTTGCAAAGATGTGACGTTAACGCAATTGGCCTATAGTTTCCAGGGCTTCCAGGATCCTTTCCTGGTTTTTGAATTTGCATGATAATTGCTCTTTTCCACATACTAGGCACTTCACCTTCTCGCCACATTTTGTTGAATAGTTCTAGAATGATCTTTAACGTCTCGGTTATGTATATAACCTTAGTTCCCTGATAGGGAACGAGACGCTGCGTAATCGCTGTGGGAACGCCCCTGCGTGATGTCGTCATGAAGCACGTAAGAAATCTGTCCAATCAGAAGACGGAACGTCATAGGCGGGTGACGTCACCGACCAGGAACTATAAAACCCGCCCGAAAACACTGTCATTCAGCTTCTCAAAGTCTGAAGCAAGTCGCTTATCGGGCAAGAAGGAAGTATGGCAAGGATACGCAGCGTCTCGTTCCCTATCAGGGAACTAAGGTTATATACATAACCGAGACGTTCCCTTTCAAGGGAACTCAACGCTGCGTAATCGCTGTGGGAACGCTATACCAACGCCGCCATAGTACCAAGTGACCGATCGTGTGAGGCCGAGGCGCACAGTTCACAGTAGCACTTGAGCTCCTGGAGTGGAGCCGAGGTCTAGTTCATAGAACTTAACAAAAGTGTGCAGTGAGGACCAGCCTGCCGCATCACAAATGTCATTAAGGGAAACCCCTGAAACAAATGCCTTGGAGGCAGCCATACTCCGGGTAGAATGAGCCCGGACAGCCAAAGGTGAAGGCTGTCCAACCGACTCATATGCAAGTGAGATAGCCTCAACCACCCACTTGCTCATCCTTTGCTTAGATGCTGGCAGACCTTTTCTTGGTGCGCCGAAGCAAACAAACAACTCCTGGTCCGATGACGTAAATGGAGGAGGACCGAAGGCCTGTAGTACAATAGGCCTCACAGAATTAGTGAGAACCTTAGGAACATATCCCACTCTGGGATGCACAAATGCCTTAACATTACCAGGCGCAAATTCCAGGCACGATGGAGCAACCGACAGGGCCGGAACTCTCGTGCGTACTGCAGGTCTCATCCTCAAAGTGCCACGAAGGAAACGAGTAATAAGCGGGTGTTTCCCCAAAGAAACCCCACTTAAAGGAGCGTGGTAAGCACCTAAGGCCGCCACGTACACCTTCAGCGTGGAGGGGGATAGCCCTGCAGAAAATCTCTCCTGTAGGAAGTCCAGCACCGCGCTAACCGGGCAGTTAACTGGATCCCACTGGTGATCTTCACACCAGGAAGTGAATAATCCCCACTTCAAGGCGTAGAGTTTCCTCGTGGATGGAGCTCTGGACTGGAGTATGGTCTCAACAACCTCAGTTGAGAAACCGGAATCTATGAGACGTGCCCCCTCAGAGGCCACGCCCACAAATTCCATAACTCCAGGCGGGGATGCAGTATTAGACCGCCCGCCTGTGATAGAAGGTCCTTCCTGACCGGAATCTCCATCGGAGAGCTGTCTAGGAGAGAGACCAGGTCCGAAAACTATATCCGAGTTGGCCAGAACGGGGCTACTAATAATAGACGGGCCCCGTCCCGGCGAACCCTGTCCAGAACTCCCGGGAGCAGAGCGATCGGGGGAAATGCGTACAGCGGTAGCCTCGGCCACGGCTGTACCATAGCGTCCAGCCCAAGAGGTGCTGGGTGAGTCATGGAGAACCACAGTGGACAGTGAGTCGTCCCTCGAGACGCAAACAGATCCACCCTGGCTTCGCCGTAGTTCTCCCAAAGGAGCTTCACCACATCCGGGTGAAGTCTCCATTCCCCGGGCCTCGGCCCCTGCCTCGACAGGATGTCTGCTCCCACATTTTGGTACCCAGGGATGTAAACTGCTCTGAGGGATAGCAGTTTCCCCTGGGACCACAGGAGGATCTGATTTGCCAGCTTGTAAAGCGGGCGTGATCTCAGACCCCCCTGTCGGTTTATATATACGAGACTACTGATGTGTTGTCTGATCGAACTAACACATGTTTGTTCCTGAGATCTGGGAGGAAGTATCTCAGTGCTAGAAATACCGCCATCATTTCCAGACAGTTTATGTGCCATGTGAGACGATGGTCCTGCCACAGACCCCATGTTGAGCGACCACTCATGATCGCTCCCCAACCCGTGAGGGATGCATCCGTCGTTAGCGTGACGCGACGACTGGGAGCTCCCAGCACAGGTCCCTGGGATAGGAACCAAGGTTGCTTCCATATGGCCAGAGCACGTAAGCAGCGCCGCGTGACTCTGATCAGACGAAATGGATTCCCCCTCGGTGAGAACCCCTTGGTTTTGAGCCACCACTGTAAGGGTCTCATGTTCAGCAAGCCCCGAGGTATAACGTTGGATGCTGCTGCCATCAGACCCAACAGTTTTTGAAACTGTTTTACAGTGAGTGACTGGCTTAGCTTTATGTCCGAGACTGTATTGAGGATTGATGTTATTCGAGCCGGAGATAAACGGGCTCTCATAATCACCGAGTCCCATATCACGCCCAGATAAGTGATTCTCTGTACTGGAGAAAGAACACTTTTCTTCGCGTTTAGTCTCAACCCCAACTTTTCCATATGAGCGAGAACAACACCTCGATGTTGAACCGCCATCTGCTCTGATTGAGCGAGAATCAACCAATCGTCGATGTAATTCAGAATGCGGATGCCCTGCATACGCAAGGGCGTTAGAACCGCATCTATACATTTTGTAAAAGTACGGGGTGACAGCGCTAGACCGAAGGGAAGAACCCGATATTGGCATGCTCGACCCCCGAAAGCAAACCTCAGGAATTCTCTGTGATGCGGGAGGATTGACACATGGAAATACGCGTCCTTCAGATCTATCGTCACAAACCAGTCCTCGGATCTGATTTGTAACACGACATGCTTTATAGTAAGCATTTTGAACTTGAGCTTTGCTACTGTTCGATTCAGTTGTCGTAGATCTAAAATCGGCCGTAATCCCCCGTCTTTCTTTGGCACAATGAAATAACGGCTGTAAAAACCCGACTCCTTGCTGGGAGGAGGAACCCTTTCTATTGCTCCTTTTTGCAAGAGTGTCTGAACTTCCTGTGCCAACACCAGAGCCTGCTCGGGATCTACCACCGTGGTCAGAATCCCGTTGAATCGGGGTGGGCGTGTTCGAAACTGAATTGCATACCCCTTTTCTATAGTTCGCAGGACCCATTGAGATACTTTTGACAGATTTTTCCACTCTGACAAAAAATCTACTAAGGGAACCAGCCTCTCGAGGCTGGCCTCTGGTGAAACATGAGCACCCAGCACAGTGCCCTGTAACGGCGGACCGGCAGGGAACAACTGATCTGGATGACTCATGTTTAGAGACAGCGCGCCACCCTCGGGTGACACGCGGAGAAGCACTGCGCCCCGGCATAGCGGCGGGGTTGGCAGAGCGCCCCCCTGAGGGCACCGAAGACACACAGGCACCGTATAATGAGGTGAATGCTGTATGACCTCGGTGGGGATCGCCGGGGGGGGCAGAGACCAGCCTCTCAAGACTGGCTCCTAAAAGCAGCCAGCACAATGCCCTGAATCGGCGCACCGGCAGGGAACAATTGACTGGGCTACCATGAAGAACGCAAGCCACCCTTGGGTGACTCGCGGGGAACTACTGCGCCCCGGCGTTGCGGCGGGTCAGCAGAGCGCCCCTTGGGGACACCAAAAAGGCAGATAGCTACCATAAAATTGAGGTTAGCGCCATCTGACTGTTTGGAGAGAAAACACTAATCAGGAAACCAGCCTCTCGAGGCTGGGCCCTAATGTGTATTGTGCAGCCAGCACAATGCCCTGAATCGGCGCACCGGCAGGGAACAAATGGCCTGGCTGCCGCAGAGAATGCGCGCCACCCTCGAGTGACTCGCGAGGGATTACTGCACCCCGGCATTGCGGCGGGGTTGGCAGAGCGCCCCCTGAAGGTACCAAAGGCAGACGGGTACCATATAACGAGGTAAACGCCGTCTGACTTTGGAGGGAAACTACACAAGGAACCAGCCTCTCAAGGTTGGGCCCTGGTGAGTTTTGTGCAATCAGCACAATGCCCCGCGGGGGCACCAAAGGACAGACAGGCACCGTATGATGAGGTGAACACTGTCAGGCTTTGGTTCTGGCGAAGTTCTAACAGCAATGACGGTCCTCAGACCCGTCTTGCCTTAAAGAATTTCGCCAGCGAGCGTTGCCCCGCCTTCCAACTCCTCGGAGGGGAAATACGGATAGCAACGCTCTGTCTGGTGTTGTCTGCGCGAGAAGTTATAGCTGGCCTCGGCTGCCCGCCAGCAGCCATATAACCGTGCTTTCTCATACCCACACATTTTGATGTAAAATATATAGTATGAGAAAAGTTTATTCCACAACCCCGACACCTCAGTGTGGAGGTTGGAAAAAACTGTAAACCTCTCGCAGAAGATTGAAGTGGCGAGTCTTCAGAATCTCCCATAGCCACGCTAACAACATCCAGCTCCTCAGAACTAGACGCCATTAACATGACTGTATCCACCGGAGAGGAAGAAACCGCAATGCGTGCTTCCTGCCTCCGAAATAGATATATATATTTTAGATGCAGCAGGTGAAGGCAAAGATAGGGCATAGCCCGTCTCAACCCCCTCTGCTATATCCATATGCGAATCCCAAGACCTAAGGCGCCGAACTGCCTCGGCAGAAACGGGACCCAAACCCTGAGAAACGCGAGCCGAGCCACCCTCCTCAAAGAGAGCTCGGCGGGAGCACAGCGCTGCTCGCAATGCACACAGGCAGCCCCCTCGAGAGCTGCCTGGGCATGCTGCACTCCCAAACAAACAACACACATTCCATGTGTATCACTTCCCGGGATAAACGCGGGCAGGGATGAACACACTTCCTGAAATGTTGTTCGCTCGCCATAATCACAATAGATAGAACAGACAACAATAAATAGACAGGACAAATCACACGTAGCGCTTGCTGAAGACACAGAAGCTGAATGACAGTGTTTTCGGGCGGGTTTTATAGTTCCTGGTCGGTGACGTCACCCGCCTATGACGTTCCGTCTCCTGATTGGACAGATTTCATACGTGCTTCATGACGACATCACACAGGGGCGTTCCCACAGCGATTACGCAGCGTTGAGTTCCCTTGAAAGGGAATGCCTCTTCTGGCAGATTATTAAACATTATATAACTCAGCTGATCTTGTCCTGGGGCTGAATTTTTAGTTCCTATAATGGCTCTTTTTAGCTCCATCATAATAAATTCCAAATCCATAGGAGAATTTTCATCTTTCTTTCTTTTTTTTTTTTTCTTTTCCTTATGATAATCAGTGAGGTGACAACCTATGTATACTCCTGAAAATACCTTACCTAATAAATCAGCCTTTTCCTTTTCTGTAACAGCAATTTCATCCCCATTCGAATTGACTGGAATTGTTTTATAAACTCTTTTCCCATACATTTTATTAATCATATTCCATACCTCACCTAGGTCTGTTTCTCTCCCAATATTTGAACAGAAGTCTCTCCACGCATTAAATAGTTATTTTTCTTTTCCTGCTTTTACAGGTTTGTTACCATCATTTTGTTTAGGCTTAGTTACATCTGAGACTTTCTTTAGTGCTTCTGCAAAGGAAACATTATTCAAACTTCTTTGGCCTGTATTTGTTTCATGCATCCTTAATAAGCTGCACTATGTTGTTCGCCACAGTTACAGCATTTCACAGGGGCATCTTTCTCACATTTCCACATCTAGCAAATCTTTCTTTACCCTTACGTTGGCTAGCTATGTGTCCCAGATGTTGGCATTTAGAACATTTAGAACAAACAACTTTGCTTGGCCTTTTTTCTTCAAATTCAATCATGACTGACAGAGTTTGTTTTGTTTCCATTCTTTTCATTGATTAGTTTTTTTACATCTTTGACTTTACCCCCTTTCAATTCCGACTTGATTTCATCCATAGTAATAGGCCCTTTTCACATGATGTCACACAACTTCCGCTTGGACTCGAAGCAGTGGATCCTCACTTCCGTCAGCATAGAGGAATACTAGCGCCGTTCGTATGAAGTGCACCCAATAGCACATATGCCACAAATGTGGTTAGAGGTTGACTGTAGTCGCCTAATTTCATGTAAATTCAGGGCGAGGAGTTTGGCAGATCTCAAACGAACTTAACGATCAGTGAGATTTGCTGCTTGAGGTCGAAGTTGAATACGGAGCACTGAAGCCGTACACTTTCTGCTGCCTGTAGTAACTTGCAAACTTTGCTGTCTTTATTGCAGATGTAGCTGTTTATATGTATTTGTGAAATAAACGCACATTTCCAACATTTACATGCAAAAAAAATACTTTTCATTCAATGCTTAATTTACTACTTATTTCAGTGCCTGTATGTACAATAAAGATCAACATAAACTTATTCTTTAAAAATTTCAATAAGTCTGTTTTATTTAGATAAATATGACATGAAAAAAAACATTGTCATCATTCATCTCTTTATTGCAGAACAAGACTGTCGCATACAAAAATATACAGAGCATTTACAACAGTACTCATTGTTATAGCAGCATTAAATGAACTATATATTTATCCAGGGAATAACATTAAATGAACACATACTTCCGTTTTATATTTTCAATACACTTCTTACAAATTATACAATCTTAATATATTGCACCAGTTCAGTTTAAACTGGTATGATGTAAAATGATCTCAAAACTTCACACCATTAATTCTTCAGAGTATTATATTTGGTGTTACTTTCAGGTGTCCATTACTCGTAAATAAATCTCATAAGAACAATAGCGTTATCATAGCCTATTTCTAAAAATAAAGATTTGTTTTTAAAGACAATATTCTTGTTATTCCAAATAGGCTAACAGATTTGTTCAAGGACAGCAATTCAAGGACACAACATTGCTAAAGTTTCTGCTTGCAGAAGCAAGGCAGTTACAGAAAGGAAATAATAAATAACCTTACCAAAAGAACCCGACTGTGTAAATTCTTGACATAAACAGTTCGCATTTAAAGTTCACAGTGTGAATTAGAATTAGTTTATTGTTCAAGTAACAATCTTGACCTTTCCTACCTCCTTCTCTATCGCCTTAGCCATTGAAATCAGATGGAAATTGTCCTCAAAAGTCACAAAAACTTAGAACTGAGGTTCACAAACAGATGTTCCAATATCATGTCCTCTCACACTTTTAACTGTATCGTCCGTTTCTGTTCCTGACCCATTACTCTTTTTCTTCTTACGCTTATTAGCTACCTTCTGCCATTCCATATCCCTTTCGGGATCCCAACCATCATACTCAGATCCTGAAGCCATTCAGTTACATTCCCAATACAGCTGCTGTAACTCTACACCACTACTGACTCCAACCTTCCGGTTTCCCTTTTTTTGTTTTCTCCTACAACTCCTCCTTATGTACGCATTTCCTACTTCCAGATAATTTATTTCCCTCCTCCATCCTGCCACGCAGCATAAAAAAACTCATTTGTTTTTCTGTACTGCCACAAAGTAAATTACAAAGTTTGTAGGACATTATCCTGTTATCAGTATTATCTTGAGAAGCCAAATCTGCAGCCATGCGTAATTATTGTCTTTGTCTTTTTATTGAACTTCTGGCTGTTGCATTCCTGCAGTCTGGAGTACTGGCTAACGGCAAGTCCAACTAAACCTTCATTATTTATTTCTTCAATAGTGTGAATTAACTTATTCCAACAAACATTTATCAGTGTTGTGAAACTCAATTCTTAGAGTGATATAATAATTTGTTTACAACTATTTGATGTTTAATGTTATAATGTTTCTGATAAATCAATTCATTACATAAAAAAATTACATTTTTCAACACAGATGGCAACTTTCCAGGCGAATGCTGTTTTAAATATTATATGAGAAAAATCCCCATCGCTAAAATTGTTTCCTACAAAGAGACGAGATCGGATTGCTCCAAGCCTGGAATCATGTGAGTTTTGCAATTGTTTTAATTTCCATTCCTATTTCTGTAATGTAAATGCAAGTTTTCTGTGTTGAGTTACAGTGATCTTTTCCTTCTAACAGTCTTTTCACACAGAAGGGTCTTCGTTTCTGTGTGAACCTTGAGCTGAGCTGGGTGAAGAATGCCATTAAAATGATCGATGACCGTGATTTTTAGTGATGCAGCTGTGGCGATGATCTGCATATTCAAAGGAGTGATTTAACTTGTTTTTTAACTGAAGAATTGGCTCAATAACCTCCTTCTGTTTTTTTTCATTATTATGTGAGGCATCATGACAAGTAATTGTACAAGTAGTTTAGCATTTCTTTAACATTCTGTTTTAAGTATTAAAATAATTGTAACTACAGTAATGTTACATTTACTGGCAATACATGTAAAAAGATGATTTTTGATTGTTCCAATTATAGGCTGAAGTAAGAAATTTGCATTAACAATTTTGCATTAACAATATTTATCTTATATGATGCTTTTGATTCTAATAAACTATAACAGAAGACAAAATCCTTTCTTGTAAAATTCCCAAGTTGTACATTAACAGCATAGCAGAGCTTAATCAAAACAAGAAAGGAATTCAAAACTGGTGTTAGAAAAAAGTCAAAGGCAATAAAATGGTGACACAGAAACAAAAAACTTGTTGTCAATGTCATTTATTGTTAGGTGTATTATGCATCATGTTATCCGTCAGTACTTATTGATCTCTTTGCCTGGTGGTTTCACAGACAAGGCTTAAGCCCAGTTCCAGACTAAAATGCATGTTTGAGCTGTTATAACTGAAACCAACTTATCTCAAAATAAGTCAGTGTCATTGTTTGGTCTCAAAATGCACACCAGTTATTTTTTTTTAAGGCGATTGTAAAAGCTATTTGTGCTGCTAATTTTACTAAAGCCTATACTCCTGGTTTAATCTAAACCCTTTCTGTGAAACCAGACACTTATGTATAAGTTTTACTGTTTTGCACTCCAGAACAATTAATTCAACAATATCCTTTAATGTAGAGAGGACAGTATTCAGTATACAGCAGACACAACAACACACATTACAGACCGCAGCCAGAGACAATGAGACGAAGTATATAAAAATACCAGAGCTTATATGAACAAGCAAAGCTTTGTGCTGGAGTTCCAGTAGGCCTATACTTAGAATTGTAAAATGTATTGTTGCTCATTTTGCCACCTGAAGTCTTTCAGTCAAAAAACCTGTTAATTACTCAGACTTCTAAATCAACTTGTTCTAAACTGGTAATAGTAAGGAGTGTAAGCTGAAGTCAGAGTTAAAATATGTTTCTTCCAAATACAACCTGTCTGTCAATGTCTCACTCAGTCAACAGCTCAGCCACTCTCTCTGCACTCCAATTGACTAACGGTGCGTTCCAAACGGGATATATCGCCCTCCGAAGGGCACTTCGGAGTGAAAATAACCATGGCCGCCATATAGAAGGGTCGTTCCAAACCGAAGTGCTCAAAACTAACCACTTCAAAGGACCCTTTTGAATGAAGGATTTCGAAGGGTAGCCTACAACTGATGGACACTTCGGGCCCCCATGATCCTTTGCACAGGGACGTTCTTTGACGTCACAGAAAGAGTACAGGAGGCTCTGAGTTAGATTTTAACTGTAATGTATAGTATTTTTCTATACTACTGTAATATTTATACAAGTAAGATTTGGTACATATGGTCAAAACCAGGGGCGGCGCCAGCTGATTTTGCCGGGGCTTCAGCCCCGAATGTTTTGAGTCAAGCCCCGAATCTTTCAGGTTTGAGGTTTCTTAACAGTGCTGTCAAAATATCATTTTTCTAAACATATCTCTCTATTAAAATATGTTAAACAGTTCAATAACGCTTTTCTACAGTACTATCCATACATACAGAATGGCATCTACGCTAATATTAGTCTTTCTGTTTATCCAGAGGTTTACCATAGTCAACCGGATCCGGGCCGTATCCAGCTGAGACCAAGGACCGGAGCCTTGACACGACCACAACGCAGCCCTGAAGTATCAGCAGAGATCGAGTCGACTAGATCATCCATTGTGAAGACATCATCAACACGACAGCCAGTAGCACAGTTCCTCAACAAACCATCCATACTGGCGTGATGAATACGATCCTCAACTGGATGGAACTGAAATAAACACTTTGATTGTTGTGATCCTATCAGACTTATGATAGCAACCTGATTCGTAACAAAGCACTGTTCGCCAGAGGAGAACTGGCCCCCTGACTAAGCCTGGTTTCTCCCAAGGTTTTCTTTCTCCATTTTAACACCTGTTTGCCACCTGTTTGCCACCTGTTTGCCACTTGTTTGCCACCTGATGTCACCTGATGGAGTTTGGGTTCCTTGCCGCTGTCGCCTTTGGCTTGCTTAGTTGGGGACACTTGACATTTGACTTGACATTTGATATTCAACAGTATTCTTGACATTTATTCAACAGTGCTTCTGATCTGTCTGCATTGACACTATTCTTTAAGAGCTGCTGTGCAGCCAAAATGATGTACCAGTTATCAATGTAAAGCTGCTTTGACACAATCTGCATTGTAAAAAGCGCTATATAAATAAAGGTGACTTGACTTGACAGCGTTACCGGTACCGCTTTCTCTCTCTTCTCTCCAACAGCGCGTTCACGCACACCGCAGCTGAACACAGACACGCCTCCTGTCACTCACTCAGAGCAGCAGCAGGCCTCGAGACTCTCTTTCGGTCCGGTTGAAGGGTTTTTGTTATGATATAACAGCTGATAATACAACTTTGGCACATTTGTGAGCTAAACATTCATTCAGTGTTTCCTATTAATGACCCGGTGCCACCGTTTCATAATGAACCGAAAATTTGAAACATGTAAATGGTCTCTAACGTTGTATTTTGCCAACGAACTAAAATCGAAACCGTGATATGACTTTGCCTTTATAAAACAGCAAAATACAGTGATTAAGTATATATACAGTCTGTCTGCGCTGCAAGTGCGTACATTTGCTCACGCGATCAGCTGGTGATCAAAATAAAAGTTCAAGGATTTAGGCCTATCTTAAAAAATTAGTACAAGTGTAATTTTTTAGAGAGCATTTTTTTTTTTACAATATATGGATATTAGTCATATGAATAATTATATAGGCCTAAAACATTATTATATTATTATTTCATTGTAATAATTGTTTGGCATCCTAAAACACCTGAAACGATGTACTGTATATCTGACCATTTTCAGACAGCAGTCCCCAACCAGCAATAAAACACTTTCTCCCTTCTTCAATCTGTGCTCCGGGATCTGGTAGGCAGATGAGCTGAATGTAATCTGGAAAAAAAATCTTTTTAATGCTTGGCAGATAATTCCTTGCAAATCTGACAACAAAATATGAACAAATCAGTCTACATTGTACTAAAAATATATCTCTGTAAGAAGTGGTGCAGCTAACAACTGCAAAAGCAGAAAACTTAAAAAGGTTTGAAATAAATTCCATAGAAAATGTCCAGGTCATATTTCACCCCAGAATCTAAAGGGGGAAAAAGTGTTTAAAATGTCCTAATGTCATAACCAAAAGAAAAAAGACAAGGGGTCCCAAAAATAAGCTTTTTATTTATTTATTAAATTAAAATTTAGAATTTTTTCCTTTTGATTTTTGGGTGAAATATAACTTTTACAATATATTCCTGACAAACACGTCCCCCCTCATTATGGCCACCATGTTGTGATCACATGACCATCCTATTATAGGACTGCAAAATGAATAAACCATGGATGACAAAGGAGCCTACATGTACATTCCCGTTCAAAAGTCTATTATGTTCACCAAGACTACTTTTACTTGATCAAATACAGACAAAACAGTAATGTATTATGAAATATTATTACAATTTAAAATAACTATTTTCTATTTTAATATATTTTACAATGTAATGTATTCATGTGATGCAAAGCTGAATTTTCAGCATCATTACACCAGTCTACAATGTCACATGATCCTTCAGAAATCATTCTAATATGCTGATTTGCTGCTAAAGAAATATTTATTATCAATGTTGAAAACAGTTGTGCTGCTTAATATTTTTGTGGAAACCATGATTTGTTTTTCAGGATTTAAAAAAAAATCCAAAGTTCATAGAACAACACTGATTTGAAATAGAAAACTTTTGTTGCTAAAGCCTTTAGCATGCCTATAAAACCCAACATCTGTAGAAATAAAACTTTGTGTGTACGTACCCGTGTAGTTGACAGGTGTCTGTAAATGCATTAGGGCAAAGTCAGACTCCTTTGTTATCCTGTTATAGCAGTTGTGCATGATAATCTGATCTACAGGTCCTTCTCAAAAAATTAGCATATTGTGATAAAGTTCATTATTTTCCATAATGTAATGATAAAAATTAAACTTTCATATATTTCAGATTCATTGCACACCAACTGAAATATTTCAGGTCTTTTATTGTTTTAATACTGATGATTTTGGCATACAGCTCATGAAAACCCAAAATTCCTATCTCAAAAAATTAGCATATCATGAAAAGGTTCTCTAAACGAGCTATTAACCTAATCATCTGAATCAACTAATTAACTCTAAACACCTGCAAAAGATTCCTGAGGCTTTTAAAAACTCCCAGCCTGGTTCATTACTCAAAACCGCAATCATGGGTAAGACTGCCGACCTGACTGCTGTCCAGAAGGCCATCATTGACACCCTCAAGCGAGAGGGTAAGACACAGAAAGAAATTTC
This sequence comes from Anabarilius grahami, assembly GCA_003731715.1. Taxonomy (NCBI): domain Eukaryota; kingdom Metazoa; phylum Chordata; class Actinopteri; order Cypriniformes; family Xenocyprididae; genus Anabarilius; species Anabarilius grahami. The sequence goes on from RJVU01059915.1 coordinate 6,213,930, forward strand.
TGAACGAATAGGCTGTTCCCAGAGTGCTGTATCAAGGCACCTCAGTGGGAAGTCTGTGGGAAGGAAAAAGTGTGGCAAAAAACGCTGCACAACGAGAAGAGGTGACCGGACCCTGAGGAAGATTGTGGAGAAGGACCGATTCCAGACCTTGGGGGACCTGCGGAAGCAGTGGACTGAGTCTGGAGTAGAAACATCCAGAGCCACCGTGCACAGGCGTGTGCAGGAAATGGGCTACAGGTGCCGCATTCCCCAGGTCAAGCCACTTTTGAACCAGAAACAGCGGCAGAAGCGCCTGACCTGGGCTACAGAGAAGCAGCACTGGACTGTTGCTCAGTGGTCCAAAGTCATTCGGAAATCAAGGTGCCAGAGTCTGGAGGAAGACTGGGGAGAAGGAAATGCCAAAATGCCTGAAGTCCAGTGTCAAGTTCCCACAGTCAGTGATGGTCTGGGGTGCCATGTCAGCTGCTGGTGTTGGTCCACTGTGTTTTATCAAGGGCAGGGTCAATGCAGCTAGCTATCAGGAGATTTTGGAGCACTTCATGCTTCCATCTGCTGAAAAGCTTTATGGAGATGAAGATTTCGTTTTTCAGCACGACCTGGCACCTGCTCACAGTGCCAAAACCACTGGTAAATGGTTTACTGACCATGGTATTACTGTGCTCAATTGGCCTGCCAACTCTCCTGACCTGAACCCCATAGAGAATCTGTGGGATATTGTGAAGAGAAAGTTGAGAGACGCAAGACCCAACACTCTGGATGAGCTTAAGGCCGCTATCGAAGCATCCTGGGCCTCCATAACACCTCAGCAGTGCCACAGGCTGATTGCCTCCATGCCACGCCGCATTGAAGCAGTCATTTCTGCAAAAGGATTCCCGACCAAGTATTGAGTGCATAACTGAACATAATTATTTGAAGGTTGACTTTTTTTGTATTAAAAACACTTTTCTTTTATTGGTCGGATGAAATATGCTAATTTTTTGAGATAGGAATTTTGGGTTTTCATGAGCTGTATGCCAAAATCATCAGTATTAAAACAATAAAAGACCTGAAATATTTCAGTTGGTGTGCAATGAATCTAAAATATATGAAAGTTTAATTATCATCATTACATTATGGAAAATAATGAACTTTATCACAATATGCTAATATTTTGAGAAGGACCTGTATCACACTCTGACTTTATGAATACACATAAATGACAGCTTAATGATTTTTTTTTTTTTTTGTGCATTTATTTAAAGACCGCATGTACCCATTTTTTGTCACTGGTGTTACCTTACTTCTCTGGCATTTTTAAACGTTTTTATGAAATATTATTTCTCAATTTTTTTTCAGCACATGCAGTCAGTTACAGAATAATAATGATAATGCAAAAAATAAGGAGATTATGTGTTTTTTTAATTTATTTTAATCAGGTTAGTTAAAAGTGTGATTGAGTGATGTTAATTAAATTGTGCAACCATGTATTTGCCACAACAATGAAAATATTTGAAAAACAGTTATAAACAAGTAATGATGCAATTCATTACATCTTAATTCTTGAGTGTAGCAGAATTCAATGAATGTAAAATTATAACCATGTCACATATGACACATTTTATTTAATGTGACAGACAAAAAACAGTAACACCAGTGACACAATGAATCACCAGTGTCGTATACATAGGACCAAAGATCCCTATTCTTCAACTATAATTAAGTAAATGAGACTAAATTTTTACATTTGGTATAAAATCCAAGACTAATCATTGTCACTTAGTGAAAGCAGTCAGTAAAAGTTCATAAACAACATTTTAAAAATGTCTGTAAAATATGCTGTCCGCAAAGTCGCTGCCTCTCAGCTGCACTGAATTTAGCCAAATACCCTTAATTTAGCCATATCTGACCAAAGGAGGATTAACAATGAGAAAGAAAAGTTATGTAATCTTAGTGCTATTTTATGCAAAAGAACATAATGAATAGCTTTAGATAAAGTTTATCTATAAATGGGTAACACCAATGACAATTTTCATAAAAAGTAACACCAGTGACAGTAACACCAGTGACATTTTTCATGAAAAATGCATTTTATAAAATGGCTGCTGCAAGGTATCAATCCACATGTTGTCAATCATGATATATTCACTAAATCAAGTAATTTAATCCATTTGTATTCTAGTTTTTTTTTTATTACCTAACAATAAAGTAGGTCACACCAGTGACTTCAACTAAAAGCTTCATATAAAATTATGATTTTCTAATTAAAATGTCTGATAACTGAAAAGAGACAGTGGACTTTCCATTGGCCTTTCTTAATTGATCTTCAGGAAATATGAAGAAGGAAGTCAAGTGATGTCATCAGTATGATTTTTTTATTTCAAAATAAGAGATTTTTGTTAAAGGTAGCACCAGTGACACAACACCAGGGGACCAATGTATTCATTATATATTTTATAATATTTATTCAGCATTTGTTTTTTTTATGTCATTTACATTATATATTTGATAGTTATGCATACATTATTGTATTTGAAATGGTAGAAAAACCTGTTTCTGAGCTCAAAATAAAGCACTCTGTACATGACTGTGGGGACGAGCACTTCTGTGGCGTTTGGAATTTTTATAATTAATTAAAAAACAAATATTGCCACATTGATGCTCAAGAAGGTTTAATTGCTCAAATAACATATTGTTTCATATTAAAATATATAAAAAATTGTAATCCTAAGGTGTTTTTCAAGTGTAATATTTCTGTAAAGTCTAGGGACAGAAAAGTGGAGGTTTCTGTCGAATGACCATGTTATGCATTCATTATTCAGCGAAGTTGATGTAGCGACAGAAACATAACAAATCAGAAATGTATTCAATTTCAATTCTTTTTTTTTATCGGCACTGTAACACGTATTTTGATTAGATAATCATCAAGTTTTCTAAAATAAAGGCAAATACTGTGTTAAAGTATACATATAATAGACCCATGCTATGCCTTTGTGTGTAAGTAAAGTATTGTTCATTTTTAATTTCAACATTTACATTTTATCATTTTAAATTTGTCTCTTACATTAGTTATAATGCACTATGAATTAACATGCACAATAAATATATAATTAATATATTAGTATTTTTATATTAAAAAATTACAATAAACATTTAGCCATTTTTTTAATTGAAAGAAATGAAATGTAAGAGAGTTAAAACTGAACACAATCTTGCTGCTCAAACTGTGTATAGAACAATTTTTAATAATATTTTTGCTCCTTGTGTATTTTACATTTACTTGTACTTTTACTTTCAATGCTTAAGTACGTTTAATATCAAAAAAATACTTTTTGTACTTAAGTACAAAAAAATATCACATACTTCAAAACTTTTATTCTAAACAGAGACTTTAACTTCTACCAAAGTCATTTTCTGGTAAGATATTTATACTTTTATGGTTTTCGAGTACTTTATACACCACTG
>RJVU01059915.1:6230077-6250870 GCA_003731715.1 Anabarilius grahami
TGAAGACATTAAAGAAATTAAATAGTTTCTTATTTGAATGAAAATTAAATTTAAACTCAATCTATTTTCTAAGGTAGTTAGATTGTAGAAATACATTAAATATATATAATCTTGACTTTAAAATTTTTTTATTCATTATTTTGAACTCAAGAACCACTCACTTCAAAAAGTGGACATCATCACCAAGAAAATTCATGGACAGTCTCTCGGGTATGGCAAGAGATTGCTCATAGAATCACCAAAAGTCAGATACGACTGAAATGGTTAATGAATGAATGAAAGGCAATTTCAAGCAAACTGAAAAACAGGGTGCATAAAATATTGGTGTGATTATTATAGTATGCATTCTCTCTATGGACATGAAATGTACCCTAAACTATAAAAAAAAAAGAAATGTAAACACAAGACTTGGTCGGCATTACTAGGAATGCCTACAAAAACATCATATCTGTTTATGCCTTGGGGGAAAACAAACTATTCGAATTAACGCGCGTAGACCTTTTTAGCATTTATCATCCATATTCTCATACAATGTACATAATCGTCTATAGGCGAGGCAAATTAATGTTTGCAATATAGCCTAGGCCTTTAGATGACGCACTCACACATTTTTGAAAGTAGGATGCCTATGTCAATGTTTCATTACATACTTAAAAATAAATGTTTGTTTATTTATTTATTGACCCTGGGATTGAATAATCTAAGATTAGTGGTCTCTTACCTGGAGACTCAATCAGGTAACAAAAAATGTTGGGAAACAACACCTCTGGCCATTCCGTTGGGTCGTTTGTCCAATCCGACCCAATATGGCTCAGTTTTTCTATATATCTCGCTCTGTCAAGCGGCAGAAGTGATCCTACGTAAACCATACTGGGTTAACACCATGCTTTTCCAGTCAGGGAGAAAGGATTGTTTTCCCCCACACCGACTCCGCCCCACGTCACGCCCGCAGCTAAGACACAACACCAACCAAGTCTACACTGTGTGCAGAATTATTAGGCAAGTTGATTTTCTGATCATATTTTTTTCCCAAGCACATTTTACCAATTCCAAACCACATCAATCTTAATAACTACAATTAATATTGTATTTAATCATTTATAAGTGATATATAATTGTTCATGAAGGCTGGAAATGAAAAATGCCTTATATTCAGGTGTACAGAATTATTAGGCAGGTTTTCTTTTACAGGCAAAATGAGCCAAAAAAGAGATTTAACTCAGACTGAAAAGTCAAAAATTATTAAATACTCATGAGAAGGACACAATACTAATGCTAGAAATTGCTAAGTTAAAGCATGACCAAGGGACAGCAAAACGCTCATTGGGTCAGCGGGGTCATACAAAAACAGGTGGAAAAGAAAAGACACATGTTAACTGCAAAATAATTAAGAATTAAGGTGAAGAATTAAGTGTGAAACCATCAGGAACCCTTTAGTCTCCTGCGCCACCATTTTCCAGAACTGCAACCTACCCGGGGTCTCCAGAAGTGCAAGGTGTCAGGATCTCAGAGACTTAGGTTAGCTAAAGAATCCTAAAAAATGACCCACTCTTAATAAGAATCACAAGCTGAAGTATTATAAAATACATGAAGACTGGGTTTTAATAGGCCTTATAGACAGACAGCTTGAGAGTGACTCCTGAAGGACCAGCACCACATCCTCTTGTACCACTGTTTGAAGAATTTATCTTTCAAAATCTGGCAGTAAGGAGTGGGAGTTCACTTTTAGTCCATCACTTATCCTGAAATGTCCGTCTTGCAGAGATGGACTAAAAATGATCTTCCAAAACTTACTGCCAGATTCTGGAAGATGGTGGTACAGTGGTACAAGAGGATGTGGTGCTGGTCTGTCTATAAGGCCTATAAAAACCCAGTCTTCATGTATTTTATAATACTTCAGCTTGTGATTCTTATTAAGAGTGGGTCATTTTTTAGGATTCTTTAGCTAACCTAAGTCTCTGAGATCCTGACACCTTGCACTTCTGGAGACCCCAGGTAGGTTGCAGTTCTGGAAAATGGTGGCGCTGGAGACTAAAGGGTTCCTGATGGTTTCACACTTAATTCTTCACCTTAATTCTTAATTATTTTGCAGTTAACGTGTCTTTTCTTTTCCACATGTTTTTGTATGACCCCGCTGACCCAATGAGCATTTTGCTGTCGCTTGGTTATGCTTTAACTTTGCAATTTCTAGTATTGCATTAGTATTGCGTCCTTCTCATGAGTATTTAATAATTTTTTACTTTTCAGTCTGAGTTAAATTTCTTTTTTGGCTCATTTTGCCTTTAAAAGAAAACCTGCCTAATAATTCTGCACACCTGAATATAAGGCATTTTTCATTTCCAGCCTTCATGAACAATTATATATCACTTATAAATGATTAAAAACAATATTAATAGTAGTTATTAAGATTGATGTGGATTGGAATTGGTAAAATGTGCTTGGAAAAAAAATATGATCAGAAAATCAACTTGTCTAATAATTCTGCACACAGTGTATAGGCTATAAATGAACTACACCACGGTCGTATGAGTTTACATGTTCAGTGTGATGGCGTTTAATGATTTCAAGACAAGTGAAAGCTTTAAACAAATCACAAAAGGGTATTATGCATGTTTTTTTTATTGTAGAATAAAAATATATTGAGCTTATGTTAACCACAAATCTTATTTAATCAGGCATTTAATTAAAAACCCATTTAAAAAACCCACTGATTTCGAAACGATGGAACCAGAAGAGCTAAAATGATACAAAAATATGTAATCCCTGCAGCACTCTATTCCAGACACATTTGCACGTGTGAGAACCATTAACTGAAATGAACATCATTCAATTCCCTTATTGTTATTAATATTTTTAATAGAACAGTTTCAATAAACTTTTTTCATTTAAAAAATCTGACATTTGGGCTTAGGATTAATTAAAAAAATGTCACAGCCGAGAGTTGTCACATCACAGCCCAGCGGATTAGAGCAACTATATATTTTTTAGCTTAGACTTGAAATTTAAAGCAAATTACTGTTTCATTTCATTTTTTGATGGCAGTTTATTTCTCTTAAAATTTGAATTTTTCTGTGAACCTGCTATAAAGACGTGACCCCAAATGCAAAGTCAGCTTGCATACATAAACCGTTTTTATGCAGTTTATCATGAGAATTGATTGTGTGACTGTTAGTATCTGTGACATCACAGTGGCTGTGTATCACTATAAATGAGTGCTTCTGAATGCAAAGGTTGCGCAGACGGCACACAGGCACGTTGGATAATTAGCGGCAATGACAAAGGAGCAGGGCGCTGAGCCGTGGTCTAATGCGTCGCTGGTGCCGGGACAGGCATGTGCCACCAAAGCTCCAGTGCTGCCCCATTATTAATGAATGACCTTTGCTGATGTTAAAGGGTTTGGGAGCAAAATTAACGTCTGCGCTCATTTGTTGCTGTCACATTCCTTCCTTAACTTTTTTCATGTTGTGCGAGAGATTGCTTTTTTTGTGGGGGTGGGGTGGGGGGATGCTATTAACTTATTCACTTAAAGGCATGATGAGTCCAGTGAGATTGATGTAGGGATCTGCGGTGTTTACGTGCCGGTACTTTCCTCATGCTGTGATGTGCACTGCTACATTGGGGTCATTAAGTCTTCTGTTCTGCTTTCCATGGTGACGGTTTGTGATTGTTTTGGTCATTATTGTTGCTTTTGTTTACAGCGAGTGAGTATTCAGGAAGTGTAAACAGTGGCACACATCCTCTTCTACCCAGAAGCCCCTCTATGGCCAGCCAGACAGAGCTCACTCTTACCTTACTTCAAAGAAAAAGAAAAAAGTTCAACTCTGCACAGTTTCCTACCGAGTCTTGTTAAAACCGTGTGTAAAAAAAAAAAAAAGAGGCACTTCAAAGGGCCGGTGCTGCTGACTGTCTCGAAAGCACAGAAAGGGTTTTTACTGGCCTGTTCTAGGTTATTAATCTCCACTGCACCTCTCTAAATCTTAATTAGTCTGATGATAAAGAAAAAAGTCAACTAACAAAAACAACATAAGATCTTACAGCTAATCTCCATCAAAAGTTCATCAAAATATCCCTCTGTAAATCATCCAGTTGCAATGTTGCCGTTTGTTCAGTCAGTATTTACGAGAATGAGAGATAAGAAATAAACATAGAAGTCATAAACATGCATATGTTCACCTGCAACCCTTGTTGAACGTGTATGAACTGTGAACGTAGTGTCCTGTCTTTCCTTGTAGTCAGAAAGGCTTCAAGCTCTGATTCATGATGAAGTCATGATGATTTATTCTGTGTTAACGTTGTCTGGCACAATTTATACTTGAAAAACTGTGTGTGTAACACTGAAAAATAAAGTACACTGTAAAATAGAATTGTTGGTTTAACTTAATGAAAGGTTTACCTGGAGTTCATTGAAATAAAAAATTTGAGTTAATACAATGAAGGCGATTTAATAAACAGAAACTCAAGATATTATGTTATCTGAACCACATTAATTATCAAGGTTTATTTGACAAAAGAATGAAAATGAAAACGTGATAATGAATCTGTAACACAGTTCGTAAATATAGGAAGAAGGAGGCGGGAACCGGTGAACGTTCAAACATAACTTTAATACTATTCAAAATAAACAAAGAAAAAAACGAAAGAACACAAACATAATAAAAGCATAAAATAAGTCCAGGTCTAGTCCTCTCTCGTCCTTCACTGTCGTCCCTCCCCTTTTATGCTTCCGGAGCTCCTCCGTGAGAGATTCGAGACCGGTGCAACGCGCAGCTGACGCTCGTTAACACTCGAGCCACCGGCCTCGCGCCGCTCCCTCACGGCTCTAGCCCGCCCTGCTCGTCACAGAATCATGAATATATTTTTTTACAGTGTAAGAAATAAAATGATACATAAAGTAAGGTTTATTGTTAAAGCCAGGCATCACGTTTAGTTGAGTTAGTTTTGAGGACTTCTACTATTGTATTCCTACTGTGTAAAATAAAATCAACGTTGTAAATAAAGATGTATTTTTAACAAGAAAATACTACTACTTAAAGGCACACTATGTAAATTTTCACCGCTAGAGGTCACCTATTCAAAACAAAGGCGGAGCTCGATGATGCCGAGTTTGAGCGCCGAGTTTGAGATCTTCACCTCACAGCCGGTGGAAAAGAATCAGGACGGGACTCGGGCAGAAATCATATTCATGGATGAGATTATTAGCGTTACTGTAGTATGAAGCAGAGCAGGGCCGAGTGCTGTTGGAGCGGAGCGAGGCCGCTGGAGCGATTGCTAATGAAAGACGAGCGCAACACACGGAGAGCAGCAGAGCTTTTATTATGCTGCAGTCGCTGCTTCTTCCAGTCAAGCATATGTGGGGTAATTTAGCTCTCTTTATCGTATTAGATACATTTGAGTGTGTTGAAAATGATGGGATAATGTAAGTACACAGGTCAACAAAATATATAACACTGTTCTAGTGGTTTTTGGATATTTTAATCCAAAAATCTTACATATTGTGGCCAATTTTTTCTAATTTTACACTGATTAGAAAGGATGTAGCTATAGAAATTTAAAATTGTTGTGCAGGAAAACAGCCCAAAAATGTTGATGACTCATCCTGCTCTACAAAGATTATTGTCCAATCAGATGCTCTTTAGAATAAGAATGCCCCGCCCCCCTAATTTCATCTGCCAGTAATTACCAATAGCAAATAGCCTTTTGATATCTTGCTCCAGCTTTCTGTTTTACGGAGCCCCCAAAGGGACGTGGTGGTGGGAAAAATTTGGGATGGGAGGAAACAAATTTTTTTTTTTTCAAATCTTTTGCGTTCCCTCGCAAAGATATTATCGTTCCCTTGCTGTGAGCTCGGACAAACACTTCCTCTTTAATGTCCTGCTGGCAGTAGTGTTTCAGTCAGCTCTATATGTTAATAATGCACACAAATAATGCGCGGCTCATAGAGTTTGAACTTGTTGGACGCAAATATAAAGAAATGCAGTAAAGGAGTTCAGTAAAGTTGGCAATATATTCACAGATTCAAACTTCCCGGATCAATAACTCGTGAGCTAAACGTTGTTAAAACACAAATGCAGCTATTTCCAATAATAGTAACCTAGACAACGAGCTACAACAACCCAATTTTCCTCAAATGTGCTTTATAATAAATTGGTCTCCATGAGCAGGCGGCAGAGAGACAAGTCTGAAGGGACCGTCTGAAAAGTGCAAAACCCAAAATCCTTTTGCTCATTTTATATTATGAAAAATACTCAATAACTTCACTGTAACAGTAACACACTGTACTGTCACCAAATTCAGTTCATACGTCACTGCTCTCCTGCTGGTTATAGGTTATATAAAGGCCTTCTTTACACAAATGATGTTGGTACACAGCTTGCATACAACAGCTTTTGGATGGTAATTGCTTTCTGATTTGATGACATTACAATTTATTTAATATTTTCACTAATAACAGTGAAGTTATTGATTTTGTTTCATAATAAATAATCATAAAGTTATGCTTTTTTTTAATTTATCAAACTAAGTGTTCCACTACAACCAGCAGGAGAGCAGTGACGTATGAACTGAATTTGGTGACAGTACAGTGTGTAACAGTGAAGTTGAGTATTTTTCATAATATAAAATGAGCAAAAGGGTTTTGGGTTTTGCACTTTTCAGACGGTCCCTTCAGACTTCTAGAGACCAATTTATTATAAAGCATATTTGAGGAAAATTGGGTTGTTGTAGCTCGTTGTCTGGGTTACTCTGATTGGAAATAGCTGCATTTGTGTTTTAACAACGTTTAGCTCACGAGTTTGATCCGGGAAGTTCGAATCTGTGAAGTGAAGTGACATGTGGCCAAGTATGGTGACCCATACTCGGAATTTGTGCTCTGCATTTAACCCTTCCAAGTGCACACACACAGCAGTGAACACACACACCGTGAACACACACCCGGAGCAGCGGGCAGCCATTGTTGCGGCGCCCGGGGAGCAGTTGGGGGTACGGTGCCTTGCTCAAGGGTCTCACCTAAGTCGTGGTATTGAGGGTGGGGAGAGCGCTGGACATTCACTCCCCTCACTGACAATCCCTGCCGGACCTGAGATTCGAACCCATGACCTTTGGGTTACAAGTCCGACTCTCTATCCATTAGGCCGAGACTGCCCCTAAAATATATTGTGAATATATTGCTACCTTTACTGAACTCCTTTACTGCATTTCTACATATTTGAGTCCAACAAGTTCAAACTCTATGAGCCGCGCATTATTTGTGTGCATTATTAACATATGGAGCTGACTGAAACACTACTGCCAGCCAGCGGTACAGTAAAGAGGAAGCTCACAGCAAGGGAACGATAATATCTTTGCGAGGGAACGCAAACGTTTTGCGAGGGAACTCAAAAGATTTAAAAAAAAAAAAAGTCCTCCCATCCCAAATTTTTTCCACCACCACGTCCCTTTAGGGGCTCCGTACTGTTTCAATAGGTAAGACAGCAATTGTTTGTGGAGTCTTTAAAGAAAAATAACAAATTAGAACAAAGCAAAATTTCATGTGACAACTGATCTGGCCCCATATAACTTGCAGTTTGAGATGGTCTAAAAATAAAGTTTTTATGAAAACAAAAAAGCTGATTTTCCCACCAGTAGCTGTAGCAGGTAAATTTATCTTGTTTACATGTATTCTATTGGAAACAAGATAATGTAGGCTTTTTTTTTGCTCCTGGTCTGCCCCCTCTTTCACCTCAGCACATTAACTGAACTGGGGTTGGCGTGTACTTTTCTCTCTTGCTGTTCTTGGTGCGCTCAGTCACTAAATGTTTATATTTATATGTATTATATTTATATATCTATGCCTGGAATGGCTGCTTATGAGATCATTTATTTTTCCTTGGGGGAGGAAGTGTTTTTTTTGTACTGAATAAAAGCACTTCCTTCTCCCTCACAGGCCCGGATTTTATGTTTATCCATGTCGTGAGAAAGCTACCACGTTGTAATGCCTTTTCCATAATTAGGCTGATGGCAGGAAACTCAAACTAAATAAATTGGTGTATAAATGGTGGAATGTGGTAAGAAAAAAAAAAACACAAGACATACTGCAAAAAAAAAAAAAAGGAGGTAATTTGCAACGGAAAGCTGTCGTAAATTTCCGAAGACCGACTTTTGGCTTAAAAGGACAATGTTAGTGTTCGTTATCTTCATCTATGTTGCTTTGTTACAGTCCTCCAGTTTTCTGAGCTGAGCTGAAGTTGTAATTGTTTCCGTACCACAACACTGTTCTCTGTGACTGGCTCGTTTCCCCTGTGTAATCAGGCAGATCTATTGAACACTGATCACTAAGGTTTTGTCAGGATTTAAAGTGCACTTGAGTGGTTCTTCCTTGTCTGATTTGTGTAAACTGGGGTCTCTAATAATCACAAATTTACATTGATCAGTGTTGCTTATTTATTTCTTATCTTGTCATCACAATGATTGATTGACACATTCTGTCTCATGTTCATATATTCCTAAATAGAAAAATCCTCTCTCATTTGGCCTCATAATTCCACCCAGCCCAGGCTCAATTTGCCTGTGGAAACAATTCAGCTAAATATTAAGTTGCTTCTTGCACATTTTGCGACACTTTCAAAGTGAAATGTCCAGTGAGTGGTGCAAAACGGGTGTTTAGTTTTATCTGAAACAGATGAACGGGAATCTGGCAACATTTGATCTTATACGTTGTTACATTGTTTGGAAATTAAATGTCCTGTGAGTGTCGCTCAAAGCTTAATGCTCTATCACGTTTGAAAAATAATAAGGAGAACTGTCCGTTTTAATTTCATTGTGACTTTAAATAGGAATTGCAGAGATACTTTCAGACCAGGGCTAACTTAAAGTCCCCCTGAAATCAAAATTTAATTTTTGGGGCTTTTAGTATGAATATGTTAGCCTTAAGGTTATGAATAAGCTGGTGTGTTCCAAAACAATGACAAAATTCGCATTTAGGAGATATAAGCATTTAAAACTTACAGTCTCTCACTTCCGCTAAAATGGATCACGGATTTTCATGACATCACATCGCACTTCAGTTTCTCGTCAAATCTTCGGTCCAGTCAAATGCTCTCTAGAATCTGAAGTCCCGCCCCCTCCTACACTATCAACAGACACTGAAGCTGAGGCTGAAATCGGTAATTTGTTCACACATTTACTAGTTTCTACATGGTGAATGGCACATAGTGCACTATATAGAGAATAGGGAACAATTCAGACAGTGTAAATATGACACAAATGAAGTCCGTTTTCGCGTTAGTGTCACATGAACCGCTGCAGCGCGAGCACAGTCTGCTCCGGTCCAGAGATACGAGAGCACAGAGCGGATCATATGCGCGAGTCGGCTCAGACCATCAAAGGTATCGGACCCATTTGAATTCTGCACAGAATGCTGTATTTAAGCGATATAAAGGACATTAGGAGGAGAAACGGTTAGAGATTAGAAGGAAACTGAGGTTTTGCAGAGTCTAACGGCTCTGGCCAAGCTGTGATATAAACGAAACGCTATTGGCTATTTTAAGAAAAAGGGGCGGGGCTGTTCGATATATCGCCCTGTCTTCCTGTTTCAGTTGAAATTACGTCATCACACTGAATAATGCTGCACGTTCCAAGACACTTCAGTGGGCCTTTAAAGGATTAGTTCACTTTAAAATGAAAATTTCCCCAAGATTTACTCACCCTCAAGCCATCGTAGGTGTATATGCGTTTATGTAAGAAATATATCCAGAGTTAATAAAGTAAAATATCTAGCTTCCGCCTTACTGCCTTCCGTATTCATCTTAGGAAGAAAGTTTAACGCCTCTCGCAGTTCACTATGTCCTACGTCTTCCGTATTCAAACTTACGAAAAGTTTCGTATGTTGAATATGGAAGGTGGTCTGGCGGAAGCTAGATATTTTACTTTATAAGGTGTCAGGGTATTTCTTAATATAACTCCGATTGTGTTCATCAAAAAGAAGAAAGTTCTACACACCTAGGATGGCTTGAGGATGAGTAAATCTTGGGGTAATTTTCATTTTAAAGTGAACTAATCCTTTAACCTCTCCTATAACCTGTTATCCTGCTGCATAACTTTAAAGAGAATAATAAATACTAAATTAAGAGGAGAATTGGAACTGAATTATCAGCTACGTATCCGCATACAGAACCACTTTTCCCAAATTGTAAGCTAAAAATCCAATATCATCTGCATTTCTGCTGTACATGCAAGCAACAAGATCTGTGTGATTATCTGTGCCAGGTATACGTAAAAAAAATGTCAGAATAGTTTCACAGCACTAATGCAGCCTTTGTTTATCACTGAAACCAGAAACATCAATCTAAGGGTCACATGTTGCCTCAAATTTTTGAGCCAAGTTTCAAATGTAAACTCTACCACTAGGATTATAAGACATTTCAGTTTGTTTAATAATTATTTATTGTATTGCTATTAGCTTATCAATTGTGTATGTGTGTGTGTGTTTTCATCTTCTGTTAAAATGGGATTATAATGCTGACATAACATGACATTTTGATTTAGAAAAACACGGTGTGGTACTTTGGTTGGCACATGAATAGCATGGAGTGTAGTATTCTTCTAGTACTCGAGTATCCCATGTTATCTGTGGTCTGTGGCCGTCAGTAGGTGTGTGGTTTGGGTGTGGCAGTGTCTCTGTGTCCTCTTCCTCTGCAGGGACAGACGGCAGCGACGCACACGTTAACACTGCTCTCAAACGCTTTCTGACAGCTTTGGCATATGCCACCCGCTAATTACAGTGCCAGTCCTCCCCCGCTGCTGTTTACTCACCCTTCACTGCTTTATCTGGATTAGCCTGACGAGCCACTGCACACTTATTCACACACATACATTTATTCAGCTGATGGTGCAGGGATCGATTACTCTCATCTTTGGTTCTGAAATCTCTCATTCTTACACATTAAGCAGTCTGTCTCCCACAAATAACCACACATACACATTTTTATGTATGTGAGCAACCTTTCATATTTGTATACTACAGTACTGTTCAGATGATGCATGTGTCCAAAATAGTTATCTTCCTCCTTGTGGAATACACAAGTCATACTTATAGAGAACCTTCACAGCTGATAAGCGAGTTAAAAGAATTGAGTCCAATACGTTAAGTTATAGCTACAGACTTTATGGCATGTCATTGCCATAAAAAAAAAGATCAGCTCCTGCCTTATTTTTTTTAAAAGGCCCAAGACACACGCACGCACGCACACACGCATGCACACACACACGTATATATTACTTTTTACATTGAAAATGTGTGTTGTTTGAGTTGTATTGTTGTTTAACTTTTTCTTCTTTCTGGTATGCTTAGGTATATTGCACAATTAATAGTTTCTGGGTTTTTCAGCTTTAAATGGGCATGACAGACTTTATATTGGCTTTACACTAATAATATATTGGTTATAACTAGGGCTGCATGATATTAAAAAAAATTGTGATATGCGATAACTTGTTAAATAATTCGATATGCAATACTATAATGCTATTTAAATATATTTAAAAAATGAAAATGATATAACATATTTCACTTTTTTTTTTTTAAAGAGAATAAAGCATCCCTACAACTTCTGACAGTGAACAGCAGGGTTTTACTGTAGCATAAAAACAAAAAGTAATGTCATTGTAAACTTACATTAGGTTTATTTAACAACAGAAATTGAATGATCAAATGTAAAAATAAAACACTGCTTAGTCTTCACTGTATGAATTAAATATACACAGATTCTTATTAAAGCATCTTTTGTTGTTTGATTTAAATTAAGTACACAGATGGAAGCAGGTTTATTAGGCTGCTGTCACTTTAAGAGCTGCACAGATCCAATGTATTGTATAATATATATACACACTGCTCAAAAAAATTAAAGGAACACTTTGAAAACACATCAGACTTCAATGGGGACAAATATTATGCTGGATATCTATACTAATATGGACTGGGTAATGTGTTAGGAACGTCGTTTGATGGAAATTAAAATTATAAACCTACAGAGGACTGAATTCAAAGACACCCCAAAAATCTAATTGAAAAAATGATGCAGCAGGCTAGTCCATTTTGCAGAAATTTCATTGCAGCAACTTAAATGGTACTCAGTAGTTTGTATGGCCTCCATGTGCTTGTATGAATGCCTGACAATATCGTGGCATGCTCCTAATGAGACGACGGATGGTATTTCTGGGTATTTCCTCCCAGATCTGGACCAGAGCATCATTGAGCTCCTGGACAGTCTGAGGTGCAACCTGGCGGTGTCGGATGGACCGAAACATAATGTCCCGCATCGCGGCTCAAGCCTTGCTGTAGCCGAGGCACAATGGAGGTTGGATCTGTTGGATCGGGATGTGCTGTCTTTTGAGCTATCTGATACAGCAGATAGCATGCTGCTGGCACCATCCAGCCAGAAACAGGTGGAAACGGTTAAAGAGGGCCAGTATATCGCCTGTATTGAGCCTTCTCGGCCTGCCAGCCCTGCATATGAGGAGGAATTTATGGCCCATGCCACTTCTAGATTTTTATCTGGTGTAGGGGCGCGATAGACAGGAGGTAGCTCATGGCAAGGTAGACGAGTGATTCCTGGCAGGCCATAATCGTCCTTCTCCTATGAGCCTTCAGCTTCTTCCCTATTTCCACGTAGAGGTGGAGAAGTCATGGAGGAAACTTTATTCAATTCACATCTATCCTTTCCAATATTCTAAGTTATTCGAATGTGGGGGCGATTGCATGAGCGAGGATGTTTGTGGATGCCTCCTGTTAAAGATAGCGTGCGGGCAATAATTCAAGGCTATAAGTGAATCATCATCTTTGAGGGCTCCGACCCTGCTGTCTAGGCCACTACAGACCACTTTACATGTTAGAGGGCGAGGTGTATGGGGCAGCGGTTCAGGCAGGTGGTGCCGTGCATACTATGGTGTGTTGCAGACACGCCAGGTGGATCCACTGAGAGATTTGGATCAGGAGCAGGGATTGTCTCCTCACCCTCCTCACCACCAAATAAATAGTTGCTGACATTGGTCGGTAACAATGGCACCAATGGTGGTGATGGAGAGGCATTTGTGGTTGAACCTGGCTGATTTTAGGGGAAAAGAAACACTTTTACCTTGATGCATTGGTCTCGCACACTGAACTTTTTGGCAAGTCTGTTAGATGGTGGTTGGGAAGTTTAGAGAGGTGAGGGCACAGTCGGTGGCATTCAGGAAGTACACCCTGCACCAATCCAAATTTCATCCCAAAACCTCTGGGGGGTTCGGGTCTGTCACAGTATAATTACTGGAGGCAGGGCCAGAGGGAGAGTGTGGCCACTCGGAGGTGAGGCGCAGGAATAACAAGACCTGAGAGAAGTAGTTAATAAAAGTGTTATTATAAAATCACTGAGAAGTAGTATCNCCCCCCCCCCCCCTCCCAAAAAAAAATAAGGGTGTGTGAGGGGTGAAAGAGGTTGTACCAAGCGCTTGCATCAGGCTCTGAGGCTGGACTGATGATGTAAATGGTGCATTTCACTTATATTTGCAGACCGCCTTCTGTTAGGTCTGGCACAGGGCTTGAGGGTAGAGCTGTTGAATTCCCTCCCTATAAAAAATTGAGTGTTTAAAGGTGCAATATGTAATATTTATGTCCACTAGAGGTCACTAGAGGCCTGTTCAAAACAAAGGCGTAGCTTCATGACGCCAAGTTTGAGCGCGGAATCTTAGGACATTTGGTCTTCACCTCACAGCTGGTGGAAAATAATAGGGATAGGACTCGGGCAGAAATCATGTTCATGGATGCGATTATTAGCGTTACTGTATAGTATGAAGCAGAGCAGGACCGAGTGTTGTGGGAGCTGAATGAGGCCGCTGGAGCGATTGTTAACGAGAGACGAATGCAACACACGCCGCAAGCAGCAGAACTTTTATTATGCCACAGTCGCCGGCGCCACTTCTGCTTTTCCGGTCATGAGTATGAGGTAACGCAGCTCTGTTTATCATATTAGATGCATTTGAGCGTGTTGACAATGATGTTATAACGTTACACTGTGCACAAAATAGTGTTTTTCTCTGAGACATGGTAAACCATGGTATTTGCAAAAAATAAAAAAATTAGATTTAAACAATAAGACTGAACGCGTTGAGCTATATAACAATAATTAGTTTTCTGTCTAAATATATCAAAACAGTTGTTCCCTTGTCTATTAAAACATGTATATTAAAGCGTCTTTGGTGTTTCCATGGTTTCTACAAAATAAAACCGGAAACCGAGGATATGACGCAATTGACAGGCGACTCCTCACACATACCGGAGCCTTAGTTAAAATTGCAATTTTCTCACGATTTACAAATAGTTTTGGGAAACAAAACATTTGGGATATTGTAAGTGCTCAAGTGAACAAAAATATATAACAATGGCCTAGTGGTTTTTGGATATTTTACTGCAAAATTCTTACATATTGCACCTTTAAGTAAGGAAACACTTGGAGTATGTAATCAGGTAACTTGTTTTTGTACTGACTAATATTTGTTGCTCTATTACTATCTTTAAAAGCAACAATGCCACTGGTTGCTGAAGTAACCCTGTATTAACTCAGGGTTGAGTAAGTGAGTTGGAATAACAAGACGCCCTCTCCAATGACAGTTGGATTTTCTCTCCTTCTTTCCGTCACTAAGACTAGTGCTGATTCAATCAAGTATAGGCTATAGCAGGTCTTAGATGAGTGTGTTAAGAGGGTTCAGCTGTATCAAAGGTTGTAGGGAAGCAATATCAAATGTTGTAGATGCAGTTTAAAGTGTTTTTCCTGGGCCAGTGTGTCTGATGAGCTGTGTCATGCAAGAGAAGTTGACATAGCTAAACCTTAGGGCTCTGTTATTGGGCCACATGTGGCTAATACCTGGCCCACAAGGAAGGCTGTAAAGGCCAGGACTTTCCTTGTCACAAAGCACAGGAGCTTAGGTGATGGCCAAAGGAATATTACCACTTGACAGCTATGAGTCTTAGGATTCTCCCTAAATGATTGACACATCTGACTCTGTAGAGTCAATTGCATAGGCACATCTAATGAGGCAGGCATTCCCTCAGCATGGAGGAGTGGGAATTTGTGCCCCATAGTATCGATCCAAGATGCAGTGTCTCGTTCCCCTTCTCAGGGAACCATGGTTACAGTCGTAGCCTGAGACGTTCTCCACCATTCAAAAGTTTTGGATAAGTAAGATTTTTATAATTTTTTATAAACACTTTTATTCAGCAAGGTTGCATTAAACTGATCAAAAGTGACAGTAAAGATTTTACAGTGTTACAATGTTATTTCTATTTTAAATAAATGCTGCTCTTATGAACTTGAAAAAATCCTGAAAAAAAAAAATCAGTTTCCGCAAAAATATTAAGCATCACAACTGTGTATAACATTCATAATAATGAGAAAATTTCTTGAGCATAATTCAGCATATTAGAATGATTTCTGAGGGATCATGTGACACCAAAGACTGGAGTAATGATGCTGAAAATCAGCTTTGCATCACAGGAATACATTATACTTTAAAACGGTTCATTTAAATTATAATATCATATAATATAATAACCATTTTTACTGTATTTTTGATACAGCACTTATAAATAAATGCAGCCTTTGTGAGCTAAGAGACTTCTATCAATTTTTTAAAAGAAATCTTACAGAACCCACACTTTTGAACAGTATTGTATAATTCTTGTGACTGCACATTATAAACTGTGTATTTTTATCCCATTGGAAAGATTAGAAGTATTGTTGTAGCTTTCAAATCTTTATTAACTGTTTGTCATTCTTCAGGCATTGTGTGTATTACTATGCAGTGCCTTTCCTGATAGACGCAAGCTGTAAGCAATAAGCATACTATTCTTTTGCTCGTTTTTACACGAGTCAAAATCATTTTCTTTTGTAACTGACAGAGGTTGTATTGAGCCAACTACCTTTATTTAATAACCAGCATACAGGAGATTTACTTGTGTCAGCATGATTTTAGATGACATGTACAGGTTTCATCTACATGCAAAGAGAGACGAGAAGCCAGAAAGGTTTATTTTACGACTCATCCACAGGACCGAAAAGATGGCTGATGTCAGTTTCAGCTTTGATGGCATATGAAGCATGGGGCAAATGTACTCATAAACACTCCCTAACTGAGGAAACGGTCTGTCTGCATGTGTATGTGTGTATATGTTTTTGAGAGGCACATCAATAATAGATGAGCCCTGTATGGACCTGTCTGCCAGACACGCAGCATTAGCAGATGGTCCTGAGAACTGAGCCTCTGTCGCCACGGCGACACGAGCAGATGCCACTCACTCGCACCCACACACAGACTGCAGTCTGTGTACCACGGTAAAACTGATTTACCATGATCACTTTTCTTAATACAATCAGGAATATTTTAGTAATTACTTTTTTTGAGACAACTTTACAAGCAGTGCTGTAAAAAATAAGCACATTCCATGAAGAGTTTTGTACATTTTCAACGTGCAATTATTGCAACTTTTTATTCGACAGTATTGATGGAGAAGGTGATATAATTTAAAAAATAACAATGAAAATTTCACTAAAATTTAAACAGTTATAGCTACAGAAATTCAGTTGTCCTCTGTGGAAAAGAATATATACATTTAGTGACGTAACTCATTGAGGAAATCATACTTGATTTTAATAATAACTTGATAATAATTAAGACCTGATGAACTTTGTCCACATAAGAAATTAGCATTTGTTTATGTGAGCTGTAAAAATCATTACAAATATATACATTCCAAGTGCCATTTTTTTTAAACTATATTGTCTTTTATCTGTTAACATTGGCTGCGTTTACATGAACCCTAATAATCTGTTTTTAGCAGAATAGTTGCAGTCGGAATAAAAAAGTCACATGTAACCACGTCATTCTGAATTAATTGGCCAAATCCGATTGCAATTTAATTCGCATTGTAAGGGGTGATTTAAACCTTTTCTAGTCCATTCGATAGGACATATAAACACTGCAAAGTTCTGCGCATGTGCAATGATGTAGAAATTGTATAATGACGTATGACATACGGCATTAGCTGCTATTGTTGAATATAGTGTCATAAATGACTAGTTTAAATCTAAAATTCTCCTTCCACTCATCGTCTGTGAAATGCTGCAGGAGAATGTTGTCCCAGCAGTTCTTGCTTAGGACTCTCATCCACAGATGCCTTGTTTTGGGTGTGGGAAGGGGAGTTTTTACTGTTTGATAAATATAAGCAGCATGGCACCAAGCTTCATGTGCTCTTTGTCTCATAGGTACGGTGGCCCAGTAGTGCACTACACAACGAAATTAAAAAAGCAAACATAAGTTCACAACACAACGAAATCGAGCCACAACACAACGGAATCAAGCCACAACACAACGGAATCAAGCCACAACACAACAGAATCAAGCCACAACACAACGGAATAAAGCCACAACACAACAAAATAAAGCCACAACACAACGGAAATGCTCCCGACCACTAGGGGGCTCTCAGAGCTCGGTAAAGTTAGTTTTCCTTGCCAATGTTCTATAGAGTCGGCAGTAATATCAATACCACGATTAGTTTTAACAGTATGTAACCACCGTATATCGACATGAAATATTAATTCAAAATCACCTACGTGCAAAATAGCTTCATATTTATACCTGTGAACGATTTGACGTGATACCACGGCGCATGGTGAAGGGGAACGCCTGCCAATTCCACCAAGTGGTTAAAACGTATAATTTGTATTCATTACAATTACTTTTAACATTTAAAAACAGATATATTCAAATTCCAAAGCTTGTCAGTCTTACCAACAGGAACTAACAAGCTTTGGAATTTGAACATGTCTGTTTTTAAATGTTAAACAAAGTCATTGTAATGAATACAAATTATAAGTTTTAACCAGTTGGTGGAATTGGTGAATGTTCCCTTCATTATGCGCCGTGGTATCGCGTCAAATCATTCACAAGTATAAATATGAAGCTATTGTGCACGTAGTTGATTTTTAATTAATATTTCATGTCGATATACAATGTTTACATACTTAAAACTAATCATGGTATTGATATCCTTGTTAGACCGTCGACTTTATAGAACATTGGCAAGGAATACTAATATTACCGAGCTCTGATGGCTTTATTCCGTTGTGTTGTGGCTTTATTTTGTTGTGTTGTAGCTTGTTTCCGTTGTGTTGTGGCTTTATTTTGTTGTGTTGTGGCTTTATTTCGTAGTGTTGTGGCTTGTTTCCGTTGTGTTGTGGCTTTATTTCGTTGTGTTGTGGCTTTATTCCGTTGTGTTGTGGCTTGATTCGGTTGTGTTGTGGCTTGTTTACGTTGTGTTGTGGCTTTATTTCGTTGTGTTGTGGCTTTATTCCGTTGTGTTGTGGCTTTATTCCGTTGTGTTGTGGCTTTATTCCGTTGTGTTGTGGCTTTATTCCGTTGTGTTGTGGCTTTATTCCGTTGTGTTGTGGCTTTATTCCGTTGTGTTGTGGCTTTATTCCGTTGTGTTGTGGCTTTATTCCGTTGTGTTGTGGCTTTATTCCGTTGTGTTGTGGCTTTATTCCGTTGTGTTGTGGCTTTATTCCGTTGTGTTGTGGCTTTATTCCGTTGTGTTGTGGCTTTATTCCGTTGTGTTGTGGCTTTATTCCGTTGTGTTGTGGCTTTATTCCGTTGTGTTGTGGCTTTATTCCGTTGTGTTGTGGCTTTATTCCGTTGTGTTGTGGCTTTATTCCGTTGTGTTGTGGCTTTATTCCGTTGTGTTGTGGCTTTATTCCGTTGTGTTGTGGCTTTATTCCGTTGTGTTGTGGCTTTATTCCGTTGTGTTGTGGCTTTATTCCGTTGTGTTGTGGCTTTATTCCGTTGTGTTGTGGCTTTATTCCGTTGTGTTGTGGCTTTATTCCGTTGTGTTGTGGCTTTATTCCGTTGTGTTGTGGCTTTATTCCGTTGTGTTGTGGCTTTATTCCGTTGTGTTGTGGCTTTATTCCGTTGTGTTGTGGCTTTTTTCCGTTGTGTTGTGGCTTTATTTCGTTGTGTTGTGGCTTTATTTCGTTGTGTTGTGGCTTTATTTCGTTGTGTTGTGGCTTTATTTCGTTGTGTTGTGGCTTTATTTCGTTGTGTTGTGGCTTTATTTCGTTGTGTTGTGAACTTATGTTTGCTTTTTTAATTTCTTTGTGTTGTGCACTACTGGGCCACCGTACATAGGGCCTGAAATAGATAAATATTATATCTGTTTTTTAATACAAAGAAAGAGAGGACGGTTCGTATGTGACAACAGGGAAAACTGTATATTCGTGAAGTGTGCACATGTCAAAAGATCAGATCAGATTTGAAGCTTGTGACATAAACATGCACATCAACCCGATCACTTTATTTACCATTCATGTAAACACTATGAATTCATTCGGATTGAAACAAAAGCTGTCCATAGCCGCTTTTTTCTACCGTTGGGCTGAACGGTTCTTAGAATGGAAAGGAATGGTTCCAGTTGTGTTTGAGAACGGTTCGGTCCGACGGTGGAAAAGCGGCTCATGTAAATATAGCTACTGATAAAATTCAAATCAATCTTTTTATTTCCTAATACTTTGAGAGAGAAAAAAAAATATTTTTCATGGGGTGCATTTACTTTATCACAGAGCTCTGGCTGTTTTTATGTCAGCTATTTTGTGCTTGTAGCCTTGTGGCATTAATAATATTTAACTGAAATGCTTGTATTGTAATATTTTATATTCTACCAATGATAAAACTGTGCTTGATGTTAAGTTTTGTGATGGATGTTCACTGAAAGCCTTTGAGCTTTGTTTATGATCCCTAAAATATTGTGGTTTTCAATTTGCATAACAGTGTTTATAAAAGTTATTTTAGATATATGGATAACATATTCTGAGTTTTTATATTTGAGATATGGTTATTGAGCTACTTTTGGGCTATTGTTGATTGGCCAATGGTCTGGTTTTGTTATGCATATCTGGCAACCCTGAAGCAATAATCAAAGACTCTGTATTATTATCACTCATTGGTAAGTTTGATTCAGTAAAATGAGTCTGTTCGTTCGAAAGGTTTAGTGTAATAAACTGTCAAAACAGATTCACTGATTCATTTGAATCATCATTCAGTTCTTGAAACTCCCTGCGTTGCATTTTCTTTTGTAGTAAAATATTAATATGAAACAACTGCACTGTTTTTCTTTTCACTTACATAAAATGTGTTGTTGTAGGGTGTTTAATCTGATTATTTACACTACCGTTCAAAAGTTTGGGGTCAGTAAGATTTCTTAAAGTTTTAAAAGAAGTATCTTCTGCTCACCAAGCCTGCATTTATTTGATTAAAAATACAAACAAAAAGAGTTATATTGTGAAATATTATTCCAATTTAAAAAAGCTGTTTTCTATGTCATTATACAGTAAAGTGTAATTTATTCCTGTGATCAAAGCTGAATTTTCAGCATCATTACTCCAGTCTTCAGTGTCACATGATCCTTCAGAAATCAATCTAATATGATGATTTGATGCTCAAGAACCATTTATGATTATTATCAATGTTGAAAACAGTTATTTACATTTTTATTTCATGATGCTATGATGAATAGAAAGTTCAAAAGAACAGCATTTGTCTGAAATCTAAATCTTTTGTAACATTATACACTACCGTTCAAAAGTTTGGGGTCAGTAAGAATTTTAATTTTTTTTGGGGGGATAGAAATAAAATTAATCAATACTTTTATTCATCAAGGATGAGTTAAACTGATCAAAAGTTACAGTAAAGACAATTATAATGTTAGAAAATATTCTATTTTAAATAAATGCTGTTCTT
>RJVU01059915.1:6251414-6264487 GCA_003731715.1 Anabarilius grahami
GTCACATGATCCTTCAGAAATCAATCTAATATGATGATTTGATGCTCAAGAAACATTTATTATTATTAAAAATGTTGAAAACAGTTATTTACATTTTTATTTCATGATGCTATGATGAATAGAAAGTTCAAAAGAACAGCATTTGTCTGAAATCTAAATCTTTTGTAACATTAAACACTACCGTTCAAAAGTTTGGGGTCAGTAAGAATTTTAATTTTATTTTTGGGCGATAGAAATACAATTAATCAATACTTTTATTCATCAAGGATGAGTTAAACTGATCAAAAGTTACAGTAAAGACAATTATAATGTTAGAAAATATTCTATTTTAAATAAATGCTGTTCTTTTGAACTTTCTATTCATCAAAGAATAAAAAAAAAAATTGTACACAACTGTTTTCAACATTGATAATAATAATGAATGTTTCTTGAGCATCAAATCATCATATTAGAATGATTTCTGAAGGATCATGTGACACTGAAGACTGGAGTAATGATGCTGAAAATTCAGCTTTGATCACAGGAATAAATTACACTTTACTGTATATTGACATAGAAAACAGCTGTTTTAAATTGGAATAATATTTCACAATATTACTGTTTTTGTTTGTATTTTTAATCAAATAAATGCAGGCTTGGTGAGCAGAAGATACTTCTTTTAAAACATAAAAAAAATCTTACTGACCCCAAACTTTTGAACGGTAGTGTATATAATTTAATAGTACTTAGTTGTAGTCTTTTTTGTTTGTTTTGTTTTTTAGTAGATCGTAGCACAGCTTAAAGAGTCAGTTCACCCAAAAAAGGAAAATTATGTAATTTATGACTCACCCTCATGTCGTTCCACACCCATAAGACCTTCGTTCATCTTCAAAACACAAATTAAGATATTTTTGATGAAATCCGATGGCTCAGTGAGGTCTCTATTGCCAGCAAGATAATTAACACTTTCAGATGTTTTCAGATATTTAAAACAGTTCATGTGAGTACAGTGGTTCAACCTTAATATTATAAAGCGACGAGAAAACTTTTTGTCCACCAAAAAAAATAAAATAACGACTTTTCAACAATCTAGTAATGGCCGATTTTAAAACACTGCTTCAAAGCTTTACAAATCTTTTGTTTTGAATCAGTGGTTCAGAGCTTGTATCAAACTGCCAAAGTCACATGAACTATTGAAATTGCGAAAAACTTATGACCTAACGAAGCCTCGTTTACTGAAATCACGTGACTTTGGTGCTCTGAAACTACTGATTCGAAATGAAAGATTCGTAAAGCTTCGAAGCAGTGTTTTGAAATCGGCCATTACTAGATATTGTTGAAAAGTCATTATTTTTTTATTTATTTTTTTATATAATATTAAGGTTGAACCACTGTATTCACATGAACTGTTTTAAATATGTTTTTAGTACCTTTTTGGACATCTAAAAGTATTATCTTGCTGGCAATAGAGACCTCCCTGAGCCATCGGATTTCATCAAAAATATCTTGATTTGTGTTCCGAAGATGAATGAAGATCTTACGGGTGAGTAATTAATGACATAATTTTCATTTTTGGGTGAAAATTATGTTTAAAACTTCAATGTTTTTTTTTCAAAAGTATAGCTTGGTATGTTGAACTACTTGCAAAGTAGCTTTCCTTAACACTGGACACCACCAAATGTTGCCCATCTGTGTGTGAGGCGTTTTTCTCCATTTAACCATTGGATGTGTTTGTAGAAGTGTGAACTCTCACTCTCTCGGTGTCTCTGTGTTTTTGTAACAAAGAACAACATGTTTTCCACCAGTTCTGCTCCACTTACAAGGAAAACTAAAACAATCCATCAGTTGTCAGGATCACTGGACCAACTGTGGGAGAACTAAATGGATCCTGGGTCTGGGAGTCTTCCCTCATGTTTCACTGTGTCTTCCTGAGTCTGCACTTGTGCTCTCATATACTTTGAAGTGGAACTCGCAGAAGTAATCCAACTTGTATGAAAATCCATCTCGCTTCACAATTCTTCAGTTTTCAATATAGCGATCACATTTCATTGTTATAAACATTACATGGAGGTTTTCCCCTTCATAAACCGACTCTGATACAATAATCTCACATCTCTTATTTAATTTTAGGCTAAATGAAATGTCCCAAACGGTTCACAGATTTCCCCGGATGCCAAAGTCTCCAATTAAAAGGGAGAGATTTTAATATAAACTTTATTATAAACTCGCATCACTTGTTCAGAAGAGTCTGATGAGAAATGTTTGTGCTATTCTTTCAAGTTTATAGCTGTATATTCTTACTGTATGCCAACAACTGTCACATTTTAAAAAACATTAGAAGTATCTAACACTTAAAGGTGGTACAGAGGATCTTTTCGTCGACTGAGTTTTTGAAATGAGCGCATGCGTAAGAACAACCCCCCTCCTTCACAGCTCATTTCGAGTGAACGCCTCCCAAAACTCGTGCACGAGTATTGGAACACGAGTGTTTACCACCGGCATTCGCTGTGTTATTAAGCCGGGCACACATTTAACGACTAGCTAAAACATTCTAAGACTGTGCTCAACATACAGCGATTGTTTCCTGCTCCTGAAGCAGATTTATATACTTTCACTTGGAATTTGAACACCGACTGTAATCGCAGACTGAACGCAACTGGCTCTGACTGGACGCGTTTGAGCGCGATCAGTCATAAGTATCAATTTACATTCATAATCGGCCTTACAATCGTTTAGTGGATTCATTATGTCGGACTCACCGCAGGTAACTCATAATCTGCAGTTGTTACTCCTGTCTCCTGACAAAAACATTGCATGCGGCGCCTGTGGAGTGTGGAAAGTCACTGGAGCGCGCAGCCGCGCATCTCTCACAAGGAACGTCATGGCAGTGATTGACAAGCCAGAGGAACAATCGTTTACGCGATGATCGCGTAAACGATTGGCTGATGTTTAAAAGGCCCTACCTCGTGCACAGATGATGTATATTAATAATATTCCTTTCAGTGCACCTAATAAATAGTCTTTTATCAGTTAGTAAAGACAGTTTCAAGTAATATTGCAAAAATGTATAAAACAAAACATCCTCTGTACCACCTTTAATTAAAAGACAACTGAAAACCAGTTTCCTGAGCTCTAAAAGAGCAATTTTAGGGTATTATATATGAAATTTTGTCCTTTTGTATATATTTTTTGATTTAGTTAGTTTCTTAATGTTTACTTGATATCTTAATAGTTAGTTTACAATAGAAAATAAAAAATTTAATTACAGCACATATTCCCTTGCACTACATAAAAGAGGCTCTTTATTCAAGAACCTCTCCTCCTTGAAGACCTTCTGAAAAAAAAAATCTTAAACTCATGTACAAAACACACACAACTGCTCGCAGCACTAAATAATGAAACACACATCCTGCGAGAAACGGCAGCAGTGGACAGAACTCA
Source organism: Anabarilius grahami (assembly GCA_003731715.1). Classification (NCBI taxonomy): domain Eukaryota; kingdom Metazoa; phylum Chordata; class Actinopteri; order Cypriniformes; family Xenocyprididae; genus Anabarilius; species Anabarilius grahami. The sequence continues at coordinate 6,254,835 of RJVU01059915.1, forward strand.
GAGAGCTGCTGACCAGCATTATCGCCTGCAGACATCTGAGGCTGCCCCGCTTTAAAACATTCCTATTTACGGCACGGCGGCACAGAAATAAATAAATGTGTTAATATGTTGGGAAGGCTGGTTGGAGGGACCGCTGGTGCTGTTTGGTTTTTCTGTGATGATGCCATTTATCACACGCTGACAGCCCGTTTGTGAAGTGCTGCGCTACGCGGTCCACTTCAACTCACCGTCCCGCCGTCTCAGCTCTTTGGGAGAATGCATAAACGAGACGTCACGATGCAGAACGACTAGCGTACCTTGCCCGTGGGACTTCCAGGGTGAAAAACACTGGAGATTCTCCACATTCAGACATATGCACAAGTTGATGACACAGTTTTTGTATTTATTTAATGTTTTTCTTGAAGAACATTCTGTGTGCCTGCTTTCTGTGTTGTCTTGGCGAAGTGTGTGAGGGACCTAGGACAGACCCTTGGGGTACTCCATATCATCAGGTGTGAGGAAGAGAAAATGGAGGTTCAAATGCATCATGAGGCTGTTCCAGGAGTTTTTCCATGTAGAGGTGAACTATGGAAAGAGGGCACATTCCTGTGACCTTCAGTTTTTTTTACATGGATGTGTGTGTGCAGGTTCAAGCAAATAGTACAGGTGGTGATTTATGATTTTCAGTGACATTTTCCTGCTGTGGTGTAGCCCAGTTCTGGCTCCATGCTTCATTACGTGAGCCTCCCAACGCGATTCCCGACCCAGTAAAAATAAGCCTGCTCGCCTCAGCTACGAGTGAATGAGCATGTGTGGATCTGTCTCTGGGGTGGGCGGCTTCATTGTGCTTCGCTATTCTCACCTTCCCCAAAATTTCCATATGGCCATGATGCCACCGCTCCAGTCAACCCTTAAATACACACACAGCTGACAGCAACTTTCAAAGTCTTACCTGGTAAGATAAAGGAAACCGATAAATAAGTAAACATACACATCTGTGAGCAAAAGTGGTTGACATTTGGTGAGATGCATATCATTTTTAATTTATGGGTGTTTTTATGTCCCTCGACCCACTTGCACAGGTCATATGACAAATGCCTAAAATTATGTGATGCATATCTGTGTTCTTTACTTTTTTACTACTGCTACTAATAATAAAAGCTCCATGCAATTCTAGTAAATGTTGTTAAAGACATTTTTTTTAATCAAAATGAAAGCTTTTTACTGATTATGTCAGCGTGAAATGGAAGTTAACACAGTATCTATTTTCTAAATGCATGTTCTAGATCTTACTGTGAACTATTCATCTGTGCATATATTTAAATTAAGTAAACTATAACTGGATCTTCCTGTGAAACAACAGACTTCTCTCTGCTGACATTTGCAGGACTTCTCCAATCATTTAATCTGCTTAAACCCCGTCCCTTTCTAACAATCGACAGCAAGCTCACATTCATATCTGCCTCCATCCACTCAACATTTTTTTTTTCTTTTTTGATAATCCGCTACACAAGGATATATGTCACATTATGGGAAAAAAACCTGTTGTTATTTCCGTTACATCGTGAAATTTACAGTCACTTCTTGCAAATTAAAAAAAGTTAATTATTTTTAATGTTCTTTAGACACTGCTTGAATTGACTCATGTTGTAAGACCATAGACTGTATAAAACATGGACGTACTGTCCATGACATCACCCGTAGGTTTCTGAAGAGCATTTTTAAAGCCCAAAGTGGGCGGAGCCGGCCGGCGCCATCTTGGCAGCGCGTCACTCCCGGATAACCAAAAATGGGCAAAGAGGCGGGACATGGGTGGAGCTGAGGTGCATGGTTGGTGAAACCACACCCGCCTAGCTCGACTTGATCAAGTTAGCTCAGGCTAAGAAGCTATCTATCTATCTTAGACACTATCTAAAATATTAATGAAGATAACTAATTATACATCATTTGACTGTTATACAACAGTTTACTGTCAATCTACGGTGTCTGATTTGCGATATAGATGCTCCAGCACCAGTAATATTGTAATTTGTGTCGGGTGTGCAAATGACAACACGCAAAATCAAAATGGGACTTCATACGTTTGTACTGAAATAGCGATCGCAAGATGAATCCAATCCGTCGCACTTGGGTAAAATGTACATAAGCATCCACTGAAAAACCTCCAACAGCAATTTTGTCCACAAAAGCGTTAAATCCATGAAATATTTATATGTTGTCCATTGTTTGCATCATATGTCTTCTGAACGATCTGTTCTCCATCATCGTTCTTCAAGAAATTATGCAATCTGCGCACCGTTTATCTTGTCAAACTGTATAAGATCGTAAACATTAGACTCTCACAAACAAATGAGCCTGTGTCCAAAGTATATTTTTTAAAATAGTGCAGCAGTTTTAGTTATAATATCCAAGCAGTTCTGTCGGATTTTGTGGCGTCTTGAGAGGCATATTCTCCAGTCATTGTCATTGTAGTAAATTTGATAGACAAAACTTTTAGCCAATGCCAAGATGATTCCAACAATGATGCCAAGTTCAGCGGCTGGAATTAGCTGAGGTGAGGTGACGGCTAACAGACAGCAGATAAATGGCTAGTAGTGACAGCAGCGGCAATCCACCTGTCACTCAAGAGGCCACGCCCTTAATTATGCAGAACTTTAAGGCTTAAAATAATTTGAACGGATGAGTTATAAAAAAATTCATCCCCCTCACAATTGTCATGAAGGGCAAAATTAGCTATATATTTGGGGGGTGGTATTATTAAAATAATTAAGTCTAATAAATTAAATGAATAGCACAGTTAAATTGTGGGAAGAAAGCTACTCAAAACATTACTGTATGTGCCACACAATTCATTATCAGTCAGTCTGCCACAAACCATCACTGCTTCAACAATGCTTTCATATTTTTAATTATAATATTACATGAGTCATGACTAACAACGTACTGTGCAGAGTTGGTCATGAGGCGACCGTACAGTGTTTTTTCTGAATTAAAAAGGACAGACTATGTAGTCTAAATTGACACGTATTCATCAATGCCTCAAAGAAAAAAAGAGAAGAAATTCAACGCAATCTCTCTGACAACTTAAAACAAATTACAAAATTAGCGCCTGACTAGCAAGTATAGCAAATCATGGTTTATGGCTGTGATGTAGCAAAAGTCTATATTTTAAAAAGTGTCTCTGCCAGAGTTCTTGATTCGATAGGAAATGTGTGAACACAGGAAAGAAAACTGCACTTGTCAAGTGGTGATATGGGCTCTTTAAATTGCCATGAGCCTTATAATTTCAGAAAAGTACAGTAGAGGCATAAGTAGGCAGTCTTTAGCGTACAGTATTACCTTTGCAAAACTACAGTCTCTGCAGAAATTCATTATTCTTAATTAGCATTTCTGTAAACAGCATTAACCCCCATCATTTGCCATAGAGGAAAATCTCTGCGGTGCATTTCCACTAACAGTCGCAAACGCAGCAATTTGTTGCAGTTGTTTCTAGTTATTACTTCAGTTGTTAAGAGAGAGAGGAGGGGAAAATAGAGTAGAACATTCCTAGACACTGCTTTGTCTTCACAAACCCTCATCCAGACACCTATTATTCACTATTATCTTTTAACAATGAAATTTACTGCTGTTTGAATTGTTTAATGCAGCCTGTAGGTAATATCCCATGATTCCCCAGTAGACAGCCACTTTAGTGAGCTCTTTAACTCCCTTTCAACTGCCTTTACTCATGTATTCATTTACTTTACAATAACATACTCCGAGTTTAACAGCCAACAACAACCTGTGTTTGGGTTTTATTTAGTCTTGTAGTGCTGGAGTGTGTGTGCGTGTGTGTGAAGATTTTGCTTGTAACATTGTGTACGTACACTCAAGGTGTGGGATGCCAAGTGTTGGCTTCCTTGTAAAAAGAAATCACTATTTTGGATCAAAAGGAAAAGCAACAAACAGGAAGACTATTAGGACATAACATTTCAAGGAATTTGCTTGGCTGTTTTCTACTATGGAGATACTACATTAAACAAAGAATTGTTTTTTATAATCTAATTCTAATTACTATATTGATAAATATTTAGTTTTACTATGATAATTTTGTATATTAATAAAAATAATACAAATTGAACAGATATTGAAGTAATTTCAACAAACATGACATGGACGTTACATTTATTTAATAGCCTACTTGTTCACAAATAATAAGCTAAAGAAATGAAATAAAAGAGTTTCCTGTATTTCTGTATTCCGGTATTTAACCTAAAATCTGCTGCTGCATAACATGCAGTTCATATGAGTCAAAATATATATCATGTAAAAATGTATCATATTTTATTGGAAAATTAGCAAACTTTGATCATTTGATAATTGCCTTAATCTTTTAAACAACTGAGAAAATGTAGTATTCAAACTACATTTTATAAAATCACCTGTCAAGTTTATAATATTACATCAGCATATGGAAGTCAAAATGGACGACTGCGGGGACTCATCTCAAGATCACTCATTTAACATTGCCAACATTATGAAAAACCATCAGTCAAGAGTAGAAAATTATTGAAAATATTCAAATCAGGAATGTCAGAATCAGAATTCTAACACGGCGAAGTTATTAATTGGATTGGCGTTTATTCTCTTTAGCAGTTTGAAGTATTTTATTCAGTTCTCTGATTATTCCCATTCAATTTCATCAAGTGAAGAACAAATTTATACTCGCATATTATGTACGTTATCGTCTCTGACAGAAAACATGTTGAAGTCGCTCAGGCCGCCATTTTCTCCTCTTCTCGGAGAGCGATGACATAGTCAAAACATCTGGAGGTGTGGGGTTTCCAGGAAATGCACGCACTCGCTGGACCTCTGCTTCTCCTAAATACTGTGTGTATTATGCACGTTAATTTTTGACAGACATATTCAAATGATGTGTTATTTGTGTTATTTGTGTTTGTGTTATTAAAGTAATACGCTCTATCTACATAATAAAATTGTGGCAACAGATTTCAAGCAATATTATTAATTAAATTCAACTTATAAGAATTGAGTTAGAAGTAATAAAATTAATTCCTTAAAAGTCAACCATTTAAAATGTGTAAAATTAGCAAACACCATTACAAAAACAAACACAAAATGACATAAAAAGCAGTCAAACTGCCAACTAAATGGAACACTGATCACCACAATGGTGATCAAACTTTTCAATAAAATCAACATCAGCATCTAAACCTCTGTTAATTCTTGTGTTTCTCTTTCCTTCAGTGATTCTACTTGTTATCATCAGTCTTCAATGTTGGCAATAAAAAATAAAGAGTTCTTAATTCGTCTTTGACGTCTGTCTGTTATTCAGATATTTTTGTTTAAAGCTGCAGTCCGTAGCTTTTTTTGGTTAAAAATTATCATAAAAAAAATACATAACTACCCAGTGTTCAAAACTATCTCCTTATCTTAGCCCGATTCACAACGGTAAGCTTGAACTAATGTTATAAAATAAGAGCGACCTGGTGGATTTCCGCGGGAAATTCGAGCATGCAGCAGTTCGTCTTTGCCTCATTACGTCACATCCGTAAACAGAAAAAAGGAGTCCAGGCAAGTCGGTTTTATCATGCGAGGATGCTGCTTGTAGCGGATCATTTATAGTCTGTTCTCACAGCAGCTGAAATAATTAAACGTCAATCTGACACTGACAATCATCAATGACAACTGGAGATTCACCCGTAGTCAAAAAGCAAAAGACTTTGGACTGTGGAGTGGCTACAGGAATTGAAATCTACAGGTAACACTAATATACACTAAATACACATTCCTAGTTCAGTAGTCAGGGCACTGATCTGGGAATCAGCCACATTCTTTTACATGATATACTGATTCACGACCTAGGGAGCTGATTGAGACGCAGGGATAGTCACACAATGCTGATGTTGTTAACATTAACAATTTGAAAAAAAAGTATAACAGCAATAATAATTTGCACGGTTTGGCGTGATCTGAGCTAAACGATTGTTAGATTTAATCATCATTAGCAGCGCGATTTATTGTAGGCCTAATGCTTTTTTCCTCAGTTGGTCAGAACAAAAGTGGCAGAAATGTTTCTTACTTGTTCAGCTGATATTTTCCAGTGAAAATTCCTATATTTGGTCATACTTTCAAGACGTAGAATCTGTGATTCTGAAGTGCTGTATCCACACCGGTGTAGTGATTGACAGCAAACATTAGATTCAGCCGCGCTGAGCCGCGCCGATGCACAACCCAAGTAACGATAACTATTCCGCATATGACTGCAATCGCATGTTTCAAACAGAGATGGCGACAAAGAGGAAAAATGGTGGACTGCAGCTTTAAATTTTACTAAGATTTTACTCGTTTTAAATGGTTGACATTTAAGGAATTAATTTCATTAATTCTAATTTAATTCTTTGTTGAATTTAATTAATAATATTGCTTGTAATATGTTGGCAAAATTTTATGGCGTAGATATAGCGTATTTTTACAGTGTACTGCAACCGACAGCCAGCCTTAGTTTTTGACATACACGATAAGGTGCATAAGGGGTGAACTATGTTTGATTTTTGGGTAATCGTAAAACTTGCTGGAAATGATTGAAATGCTTTTTGCGTTTTTACGGAATGAAGTTTATTTCGTGGCTTAAATAAATTACAAGTTACTCAGAGACTGACATGTTTGGCTTGTCAAAAATCTTACATTCAGCCGTTGCAAATTCTTTCTTTTGAAAATCAAATTCATTTTTTACCAGGAAAGGAGTGGTTTTGATGCACAAGGTTGTTTTTGTGTTCTCTTATAAATTTAAACTCATGAAAAACAAAAAGTTGTTCCTTTATTACCCCTTAGCAGATTTTGACTCATGTAGTGTATATATTGCTGAGGTATATTCTGGCACCTCTCTCTAAGAGGGAGAGACATCCTGCAGTGTTGCAATGTTTCCATGACAGTCAATCGTTCATGGCCACGGTGGCATTATCTGTCCAAACGGCTCCATTCCGAAGAGGTTGAGAGTTATCGATCCCAGCCACGTGCCATATTTCAACTCCAAGAACGATGTTTTTAATTGACATGGATCTGCTCTTATGGATTATAGGCTAGAGAAAGAAACTGTGGAGGTGCACACCTGGCTCTGATGTCAAGCTTGTATGACTCTCCATTCGTCCGCTCCTTTAATCCCTGCCTTCTTGTTAGCCTTAATCAAATTCAATGTTTTTAATGGAACATATGCAAATGATTCTGTTTTTATCTTATTTCCACTGATCAAATAGTCCACCGCAGCGATTGTGTTTCAAACACTCACCTCAATCCCACCCCTAAAAACATCACTAATCATAAATGAAGTACTTTGACTACTTTACATAAAGCCAGTTAGGGAGGAGAGGGGCTAATCAAGAGTAGATCAAACGACTCGTCTTTAATTGAAGTGCAAAAACGGACCCTCTTTCTTTTTTCCTTACGTAGGGCTAATTCAGGCAGCGGCTCTCAGGGCTCTATCGAGAGGCCTGCTTCTCTTCCAACTCCCAGAAGTCCACGCAGCTACGGACAACAGATGAAGTGCAGTTGTCGCTGTGGGAAATGTAGTCTGTTACTCGACGGCTTGCGAGGCTTGACGGTACGTGACTAATTAGGTCAGTTCCTCTGGCAGCTGCAGGTGAGAGGTGCTTGCTCGTGTTTGCTTCGTGTTGAACACCTCCGGGACAATGGAGCTTCAGAGCCGTAGGTTTTATGGATTGCTGGGGTGAAATGAATTTCATTCTTTTAAAGAGCGAGGCCCATGTGTGCATTTAGGAAAGCTCTCAGCTTCAAAGAATCAGTTTGATTACCGCAACATCAATCAGGGAAAGATATCATGAAAGTCATTATCATGAAGATCCAGTTCTAAAGGTCAACTAATGTTTCAACTACAAGTCAACCGATATGGTTTTGCAATGTCTGATGTCAGTATTTTTATCTAGAGAGTAGTGTTGTCAAAAGTACCGACCAAATCGGTACTGAAATTTAAAAAAATGTGACAATACCAGCATTTCCCCCTAGCATTTTGAGCACTGTTGAGCGAATTCTTAAATAGCTTTGATTGGTCATTGTGTTCACGTGCTCAACAGATATGTCTGTGATTGGCTACAATGATCAACCCTCAAAAACATGTTGTTAATAAACATCTGTGACGCGTTTGAAAGCAGGCATCTATCAGAGTATCCGTCTATCAGTGGATATATTAGTGATATATATATTATCTAAGTAAGCGCTCAGTGAAGAGCGTCACGGATGTCTATTTACAAGATGTTTTTGACATATCTGTTGAGCGAGTGAACACAATGGCCAATCAGAGGTGTTGCAAACAGTGCTCAAAATGCTAGGGGGAAATAATGGTATCGTCACATTTTTTAAATTTCAGTACCGACTTGGTACCGAAGTTGGTACTTTTGACAACACTACTAGAGGGTGGGGTGTATAATATAATATAATATAATATGGAAATAACTAACATAAAGATAGAAATTAATAGTTTTATTCTGCAAGGATGCATTCAATTGAGGAAAAGTGACAGTAAAGACTTTTACAGTGTTCCCAAAAAATACATATATTTCAAATAAATGCTGTTCTTTTAAACGGAACCCTGGGAAAAAAGTATGAAACATTCCTCAAAAATATTATGAAGCACAATAATAATTAGAAATGTTTCTTGAGCACCAAATCAGCATTTTAGAAAACATTGGATCATGTGACACAGAAGACTGGGGTAATGTAAATATATATTCAAAAAGAAAGTTAATTGTAATCAGGGTTGGGAGTAACGGAATACACGTAATGGCGTTACGTAATCAGGATACAAAAATCCAGTAACTGTAATTCGTTACAGTTACATCAAAAAATTTAGTAATCAGATTACAGTTACATTTTGAAAAAAGGGGGGATACTATCAGGATTACAATAGTTTCATTTAAAACTAAATAAATCATTATTTTGCCATAATAACACATTAAGCGCTGCTTGATTATACAGTATTTCCTGGTTCTGTTGCCAGTGATGACTCACGTGAGCCACCCGCTGGTGCATGCGCAAATAACACCCGTCTACAATCTCCTCAGACGCAGATTGAATCACTGCTGCTAGTTGAAATGATGCTGCCCACGGGGAAAAAACGCTTTCAATTCATGGACATTTCGCTGCTGTTTTGTTTTCAAAAAAGAAAATGCAAATAACATGGTTGTACAGTGCAAACTCTGCCTTCCAGCAACAAAAACACTTTATCAAAGAACTAAAAAATAATCTGTAATACCATATTGTAGCCACTAGATGTCTTAATAGCCCTTTACATACATTCAGGGCTGTGTATTCCCAAGTTGTGGAAATGAGACATGATTGCTTAGTTTTAATAGGTTTTAAAAGTAACCAAAATGCTAAACATTAAAATTAAAGCAGAACAAACATAAACAGAAAAGTTTGATCCGAGCTTGTTTGGTTTGGTTATGATCTGATGTGACTTTTATATTTTTAAGCTCTAAACAACAACAACGATAATAATAATGAAAGTAGATAATTTATCAGATTTGTAAAATATTTGTATTGTTGAGACCCATTTAAAAGTATGGAACGTGTAACATTTAAAAACTTGCAGAAATTGAGAAGAAATTACTATAAATAAATTGCATTTTTAAATGTAATTTTAATTAAGTTGATTCCCC